>LPNX011144479.1:337490-350234 GCA_001517045.1 Pseudotsuga menziesii
TCTATTTACGAATATAGCTACAAATCCATATTTAAAATAAACATCCTACTGTAATTATAACATGGAGTAAGAACCTATCACAACTGCTCAGAAAACATAAAAGAAATTGTCATTTCTCCCAACCAACTTCTAGAGCAGCCAAGCTGCTCCAGAACCCTTGAGCTTGTTCACTGAACCACAAGAGCAAATTCCACTTAATGCGCCATCTCTTGCATTATCATATTTAATCCCCTTCCAATGCTAGCCTCATGTTTTCTAATGGAGATACTATTATATAGTATGTTTCCTATGACTTGGTCATTTATGAGCCTCATGCTCTTTAGCACTCAACTAGGAGTTGTGACCTGATTTTGGGGAAGATTCATCGTGAACCTTGACATGGGGGAATCACCTTGTTGAGCAATATCTTATCATGTTCATTCATAAAGGGGGGTTTTTAATTGTGAAAAATCAGGTCAATATATTGTAGGTATTGGGGGGCAAGGAATAGGGTATGGGGGTATAAAAAGACGTTTCTAGTAAAAATAGGGAGTACATTGTAAAAATAGGGAATTTTTAATTGGAAATATGTATTGGGAGGGGATATCAACAAAAGGATTTTTGTAACTTGTAATTATCAATATCTAGTGAAATTAGGGGTATTCTTTAATATCCCATGAACAAAGGTGCTATGACATGGTATCTCTAAGTGAAGACCGAATGAGCTACAAACACTTCGATTTTTCTCTTATGGGTCAACAAACACTTTTCAACAGTTATTCCACTTCTGTCCCCTTCAGTATTATAAAATTTAACCTATTTCATGTAAGTTAGAAGTTAAAAATGTTTTAAATTTTTGTTTTAACTTTTAACTTAATTGTTGGCTAAACTTTTAATTTCCTAAGCCCTTATAAGTGTAACTATTTTTATTAAGAATGGTGTTATATCATGTAACCAAAATAAAGTTTCAAAAAATAATTTATCATTAAGAGTTTCATATAAGTGTAATTTAAATTGTGTTTATAAGATAATTAAGTTTGATTTAAACTTAACTTTGAGTTTCATAAATTTCTCTCACCAAAGTCAATTGTGGCTAGCTAGCTCATTCCTTAAAGTGTGCAAGCAATTGAACAACAACAAAAAATTCTCTCTCTAAAATTATATTATCGTTAAGAATTTTTAAATCGTTTTTTAAATTAATTTGTATTTCACATTAATATTATTATTAGTTAATGATTTTTCTTATTTTAAGGTTTATTAATATTTCATTATTTTTAATGATTATGAATTGCATTTCAAATACTTCTTTCATTGGGGCTCACTTGGTTAAGGTGTTGGTTCGTTTTGGAAAGCTACACTAGTTCCAAGTTATCTACATCATTTGAGTGTTGTAATATTGTTAAATTAATAATGATGTTGTAGTATTTTTAAATTTATAATATTAGAAACAAGAAAACATAAATTCTTCTCACCATATATAATATTATTATAATTTCCCAATTTTTTGTTTATGAAAATGTAAACTATATTAATGAAAAAAATACTAATCATATTTGAAGGAGTATAATTCAACTTCTAATTAATTTCTAAGTCTTAAATTATTATTAAGTTCTTAACCAATTAATAACAATTTTAGGTTATATTTTACACTTTTAAATCAAATAATATTACTTACAATAATTTTATATTTTTATATATTAACTTTTCATCCTATATATCAAATATTACTTACACTAACCATTTAATTTCAAAGTAAAATATAAAAAATTATAAAACCTAATAAAAAACCCAAATCTATTGCAAATCATAGTAGTTTCCATCATCTATATGCCTTTATCGCCCAATTTGATAGAAGCGTTGCTAAAAGGCGGGCATTCAATAAAATACCACAACGCCCCATAAATAATTTGGAACACATCCTAAGCTCGAAGTATTACGTCGTCTTTTTGGCGGGCACGCGGGGTCGCCTTTTGGCAAGCACACGTATTAATCTCAAGTGACACAAGCAGGTGAATATAGAACGAACTATATTAATTTAACTGTACCAAGCACGCTAATCTAATAGACACAATCAAAACCCTTAGCAACCTATACACGAAAACCCTTACCCAGGTTAATCTAACTACTATACACGAAAACCCTTACCCAGGTTAATCTAACTGTCCCCAATAAAATTATGACACGCTTTGTAGTAAAATCAACAAAATTTCTTATTTTAATACTTTGTCTATTTCAAAATAAAAATATACAGTCTATATAAATGCATAAATTTCATTTTTTAATACTTAGTCTATTTCAAAATAAAATATATACTCATATATTATAATTTTTAATATTTAAAAAACTCTATATATTTTAATTTTAAATAACTAATTTTTAATGATATAGAAAATTTTTACTATATAATTTTCTTACTTGTTATTACTTTTAAGCATTTATCAAATTTACTTATTCTATGTAATAGTGGAATATTCATATATTTTTAAGCATTTATCAAATTAGTTATTCTATGTAATAGTGTAATATTCATATATTGAATTATATATAAATTGAATCATTTATTCATAATATTATTATAGATTTATTTCAAAGTGATATTTACTAAGTATCAAGAGGCATCAAATTTTATGATGTAATTTTTTTTTCTTAATGTATAAAAAAATGAGATATAAAATGATGATGATGGTGGTGATGGTTAATGTAGATCAAACTTTGGTCTATTAGACTTAAAGACACAAACTATTTAGTTTGTTTTAAAATTGTATTCTTATGCTCAAAAAGCATGGAGAGAAGCGTCCTGAGCTTATTATAATTTTGACATGTTAAAAGGCTAGGAAGGTCGGTATTGCAACAAAGATTATGAAACTAATATCTAATGTGGGTGTATGCAGGGCACTTTAAGAGGAAGTGATTCTCATCCTCAATGTTCATATTATCACAGAGATGGAAAATCCTTTCCACCCATGGTGTTTTAGGAACTGCCCAACGACCTGTTTCACTATGGAGCTCATGAGAGTTCGTTCTTATCTTGGCTATTATTTTTTTTTCTTTGAACTAGTTAAAACAAAGAGATGCTTTTGATCTTCTAGAGTAGGGTTGATGACCTCCTTATAATATCTTAATTTTATTTTAGCCTCTAAATCTTTCTCACACCTCATTTTCACTTTAAACTTAGAAGTAACAATATTTTGCAATGCAACATTTTTGTCGATCTCCCAATGGTTTAACTAGGCCCTGGTATCTTTATACCAACCTCGCTTGAGCCTTAGGTGGTTTTCGTTGGAATATAAAGCTAGCTTAGGAAGTCTATGGTCTTTCATGTTATTGATTTTGTGGTTGTGCAACAGGATCCTAGCCATAGCTAGGCTCTCAATAGGGGAAAGACCCACTTCTATAAGGAGAATAGGGTAGGTTGTATTGCTTTTAATTTTGAGGTTATACGTTACAAAACGATTATGGATTTGCTCAATGTTTCTCCAGGATTCTCTAGAGATGTTGCAACCCCAAACCTCAAACCCATACAAGATAACATGAGTGACTAAATTTTCAAAGAGGATCTTCTTTTTATTCCACATCATAAGGTTTTCTTATTTACAATTATTTTTAAGACCAAAATAAGCTTTCCACCCTCCATTAATCCTTTTCGGAATGTTATAGTTCTCGTTGAGCTTGTGATGAATATCAATTCCTAGGTATTTGCAAGAAAACACTTCCTCCAAGTTGTTATTTTCATACAAAAAATTAGCGTAGGTGTCCTTCTTGGATTTGATAATCATAGCTTTTGTTTTGTCAGTGTTAAAATTCATACCCATGGTAGAGCAAAAATCCTTAAGAAGTCTTAGTTTCTTGTCCAGATCAGATCTAAGAATGTTTTGTACTTATTTATTCCTGATATATTAAGGTTTAAGATGAATCTATGTTTATTTTACTTTTTAATTAATGTTTTTGTAGAATTTAAGATTAAGTATAAATATCACTTCCTTATAAAGCACCACACTTGGTGTTATACAAACATTTTTATTTTTTCATGTTATTAATATCTCTAATCCAATGCCATATATATGATGATGATGATGATGATGATTAACCTCCACTCATACTAACTTTGGTCTATTGGACCTTAAGAAAGATAATACTTCCAGTTTACTTTAAAATCTTGTTCATGTGCTCAAAAAGCTTGCAAAGAAGATTTCCAAGCTCACTATGTTTTTGAAAAGTTAGGAGGTTATAAAGGTTTGTATTGTAGCAAATACTATGAAACTCATATCTAATGTGGGTGTAAGAAAGGCACTATAAGAGAAAGGGATTTTCATCCTCAATGTTCTTTTAAGGTTTATTAATATTTTATTGTTTGTAATGATTATGGATGGCATTTCAAATATCTTCGGTAGGGCTCACTTGGTTAAGGTGTTGGATTGTTATGCAAGGCTACCAGATTTTCAAGTTATTCTACATCATTTGATGTCATAACATTGTTAAATTAATAATGATGATGTAGTATTTTTATATTTATAATATTAGAAACAAGAAAACATAAATTCTTCCCACCATATAAATACTATTATACTTCTCAATTCTTTTTATGGAAATGTAAACTATATGAATGAAGGAAAATATAATCATATTTGAAAGAGTATAATTCAACTTCTAATTAATTTCTAGGTTTTAAATTATTATTAAGTTCTTAACTAATTAATAAAAAAATTAGGTTATATTTTACACTTTTAAATTAAATAATATTTACATGATAATATTATTTTTTAATCTCATATATGAAATATTACTTTTACATCATGAGTATAGCATGAGTGGGCCTAATGGTTAAGAGCATGTGTTTCTTCTTAGGAGGTCATAAGTTTAAATCGAGAGGGGGTAGTGTATGTAAATCACTACCCTTAAAAATAGATTTTTATTATTATTATCACAATTTAATCTCAAAGTAAAAAAATAAAAAAAAATAACTAAAAAAAATAGTATTAAAATTCTAAACATAAATTTAAACAATCAAATATAAATATCAATATTTTAAATACATAAAAAGATAATAAAATAAAATTGTCTTTACCACTAACATCAAAATTTATAATAATCAAAATAAAATAAAACCTAAGCACTACATAAAAATATAAACCCATATTAATTTAATATAGAGAAAACTATATTAATTAAACTCACCACTTGGCTTCCATTGGGTTTTTGGAAACCTCCACGAGACTTGACCTTGCGACCTCCAAATTCTCTTTCCAAGGGCTTTATCAGTGGAACCTCGGATGTGCTTACATTGAATTCTGGTAGATGGATTCTCAAACCTAGAAAGGGTTTTAACGGGTATGAATTTCATTATTTTCTAGACATTCATTCTTTATTTAGATAATGTAGACGTAGCAGAGCTAACTCAACTTGGTTTTACTTGTGTAGGAAAGAGGAAGGAAATGGAATCTAGGAGGAGAAAACCATTAGTTCTTTGTGTGTGTTGCAAAGGTATAAAATATCTTCCTATACACTTGTTTAAAGGAAGACCAATTTTTCACACTCGAAGGGAATGTATTAACATCTCAAATAAATCTTGGCAGGTGAAGCGAGGGTGCCATCAATTGGGTACCTAAATGATTTGGATAAACCTCACATTGCCTCTATAGCCCAATCCCTCATTCAAGGAAAGTTTCACACACATTTTAGCTTACAACCTTTATAAATTGTATGGGAATGAAGGGTTGGCATTTGCGCCAAGAGAGAGTTATAACATGGTTACCTCCTCTCAAGTTTAGCCTTCTCTATCATGAGGTGAGGAATCCTACCCTTAAACTTTGTTAATAGGAAAAGGTTATAAATTAAGTGATTGTAGTTTTATACTAACGCCCGTAGTTTTATGTGCATGTATACACTGGCGTGGCGTGGCTCCTTCACTATACACTCGGATCAATGTTCAGTTCCAGGTATTCCTTACTTGAATATATGTGGTAGGAAGAGTTCTGGGACTACTCTTGTTTTCTACTATTAGGGAAAGAAAGGGATGAGAGACTCTATTTAGTTTTTTAAGATAAGTTTGATGTTTGGTATGGAATTTGGTTTGGGAAATATGTTGCGATTTAGTGAAATGATCATAGAATGGTTTGAGGATTGGCACACAAACATCATGGATTATACAGTTTGTATTTAATTGTTATAAAGATTCGAATGTGGATCTCATTGGATGGATAACTAGTTCTTAGACATTGATTTGATTTGGATTTACTAGGAATCGATTTCTTAGATATTTTAACTAGATGCATGTTTGATTTTATCTTGATATCTTGGTTCTATTTAATTAATTAATTTACTTTAGATTTGTTGATTTTGGGATATATGGAGGCCCAAAACAGAGACTTGTAATTAAATGTTATTTGATTATTTTAATTGAGATCTATTATTTCTATCTAAATAGTTATTTTATTTTAGATAAGTTGTTATCTCGATATATGAATGTTGAAACATAGATTTGTAAATGCACCCATATTTGTATTTGTTACACAGAGATGAAATCTTTGAGATAATCCTCTCAGCTCTAGGGTGTCATGATTATATACTTAAATTAGTTTATTTAATTATACATTATAGACTATAAATTGAAGTCTCTCATCTCTTCCTATTAAGTCTCCGATTTGTTAAACAATGTAGAGTTTGGTTAATAGTTTGAGTAGCTAAACATTGAGACATTCTAGAGAAGATTTGTTTACAATTTAAATTTATGGTATTATGTATAGGAAAAGTAACTTGTGATTTCTATATTCATGTATAAAGTAAATGACTACTTAACAACATATAGAGAAAGAATTTATAATAAACAAGATAGAAAGAATATTAAATGACACATTGTAAACTCGCAGTTTATAATACACTTAGAATTAAAATCTACTTTCGGACCGTAATTACCAATACTAAAACAGTAGATAAATTTTAGTAAGGAACCTATCACCACTATCGGGAAAACATAATTGAAGTTGTCGTTCCTCCCAACCAATTCTTCAAGAAGACAAAACTCATTTTCTCCAGAACCCTCGAGCGTGTTTGTTGAACAAGGAGGGAAAATTTTCATCAATGCGCCATCTCTTTGCATCAATAGATTATTTCCCCATCCATCGCGAGCCTCCTGCTTATTCGATGGACATACTGTTTTATAGTATTTTTCCTACGACTTGGCCATTTATGAGCCTCATTCTCTTTAGTGCTCCACAAGGATTCTTGACCTGATTTTGGGGAAGATGCCTCCTGCATCACTTGATTTCTCATTCAGCTATTTTTTCCATTTGTTATTTCTCGTTGTGGGTTAGCAAACACTCTTTTAATGACTACTTCAGTTCTAATTCCTCTCAATTACTTAATTATTCAATAGTAATAATCCATTACATTTATTTTGACTTTATTTGTCAAAATATAAAACAAAACAAAAAATATTCAAAGTAATAAATATTTTAACAATTGTTTGGTGTATTACATAATTTCAAAGCAAAAAAAAACTAAAACTAGAATGTTAGCTAAATCTTGATAGGGAGTTCACCAATGGTCCTTTTCTTATAAAAAACTATTTGAGAATGGAGCGAGAGGTGAAATATATAGATCTTAGGTCAACAACATGAATAAAGAAGTAGCTATGGCCACCTTCTATGCATTACCAACCATGCCAAAAAATTGACGTTTGGCACACGTGGAGAGATCCAAACCAATTTCCAAAGTTTTGTTGGGTGCATTGAAGGAAGATTTTGAGTTGGGTGCAATTTGTTTTGAAGAGAAGAGTATCCTAGCACTGTTGTATGTTTTCCAGAATTGCCCCATCCCCAACAGTCCTTAATTGAATGATGAATTGTGGATTGCCCAATCAACTCTGTCAGGAGAATTTTTTTTTGAGAGTTAAGCCATTTTGGTAGTTCAAAATGCCAATATACCCACTTTCCTTTGTTGTCCCATTTTTAAATATCAACTAAATGTACTAACCCTTTATTAACAAGCCAAACCTTGATCTCTATGAGAGAGGAGTTAGTTAATAATGGAGCATTTCCTTGAATACTGTCTTCCAACAAAAGATTTTTTATTCCATTTCCAAGAATGCGATATAATTTCTTTTGGAAGAATTCCAGTCCTCTTCATCATAAATTCCAATTTAAAGATCCTTTGGGAATGTTAACAACAAGAAGGTTTCTCAAAGTTCCTCCTGAGAGGTATTTTTTTCATAGTACTTGACTAACCAAATGGTTACATTCAGAAAATAGTTTCCACAAAAATTTTCCTCCCATAGAAATATTTGTTAAACCCTGATCTTTGATTTGCAGGCCACCTTCTAACATGGGTCTTTTGACAATGTCCCATTTAACTAGTTGCAGTCTATTCTTCTTGCCTTTACCACCACTCCATAGGAAATATCGAATAAGTTTGGATATCTTATCCATGACTGCTTTTGGCGCTAGGAGGAGTGAAGATTGGTATATTGGAAGAGCTGCTAGAATTGACTTGATCATTATAAGCTCCCCTGCCTCCATGAGCCATTTTCCACCCCAAGAAGCAATTTTTTCTTTTATCTTACTAATTACTTCAAGCCAAAGAGAAGGTTTATTTTGTCTTAAGGTTAAAGAAAGGGCCAGATATTTGATCTATTCCCAAATTTCAAATCTAGAAAATTCTAAAAGGTTTGCAAAGAGAATCCATATGGTCCTCGAGATTTATCTAGCTCCATTGACCAAATAACATCAATAATATCCTCTTCCATAAATGGCTCCATGAGTTCTCCATTTGTCTCCTTACTGACCAAAGAAGGAATGTTGGATAAGAATTATGAATTTAAATCATTCTCTTTTAATCCAGTTTCACTAAACAAACCTTGGATGTGTGATTCAACAACGTGCATTATTTGAGCCCGGCCTTTAAAAACTCATCCATCTGAGGAGGAAAATTCTAAGATGTGGTTGTGTGAGAGTCTTGCTCTATACTACCTATGAAAGAATTAAGTATTTTTATCTCCTTCTTGTAACTAGGTGCTGCGAAATTTCAATCTCCCGTATTCTTCTTCCTTTCTCAATGCATGAAAGGTGTTGAACTGAGCTTGTTGTTATTTTTCCAATTTTGTTGAGGTTATTCCTATTTCATCCATTTCCAATTAGAGTTCCTCTACAACTTTTAATGCCTCTATTATGTCACTCGAAGGATATTTCACATTTTTTATCCCAATCCTTAAGGGCAAGTTTAGTATATTTTAATTTTTGTTCCAAAACAAAATTTGGAGATCCAGTAATAGGTCCAGACCAAGCCTGTGATATGATGTTCATAAAACCATCACAATCAACCCATAGTGGGATAAACCTGAAAGGAGGTGGAACAATATCTATTTCCTCTTCAAACTGTAATAGAATAGGTTTCTGGTCTGAGGTTAATTTTGGAAGAATATTGGAAAAATATTTGTTTTCCTGAAAAAGGAGCTTTGTACCAAGAAGCGGTCTAGTCTTGCTGATATTGTTGATGCTCCTACTTTGTTATTAGTCCACGTGAATCTTCCTTTCTTGGGCTTAAAGTCAAGCAAATCTCATAATTGAATCAAATTCTCAAATGTTTTTAACATAGCATTCCTTCCATGGACACCTCCATTTTTATCTTTTGGATCCATCATGATATTGAGGTTGAGGGCCACAATCATGTTTGGAGGTAAATTTGCATCCACATATTCTGCAAGAGTCTTCTAACAATCTTTTTTCTCTTGAAAATTGATAGGAACATACATATTAAAAATTGATAGAGAAGTATTACTTCTATACGCCGAATTTCGGTAAATATCCAATGCTAAGTTTTAAAGTAATTTTGCAAAAAAAACTATCCTCTTCCCATAGTGTTGCAATTCCACCAGATGATCCCCTTGCACTCACTGTGATCCTTGCTTTCTTCTTCCACTTCAATTCACTTATTTATAGGATAGTCTTGGAGCAGGAAATTGGGTGAAGCCATTTTCATGAGATCTTTTATGGCTTTAGCTTTTGAAGGATGTCCCAGCCCTGTGCAATTCTAAGAGACAACGTGCATTACTTAATTATGACAGAATATTGAGAGAATCCCTTTACAAGTCTATCCCGAGTATTCCTGCCAATAGAAATCTCTATTGTGGCTTGACTTCCATGCATCTTCAAGCATTCAAATTATTCTGCTTGAATCTTCTTGAGATATTTTCATCTTTTTTTAGAATACCTCTCTAGAGATTCTTCCTCAAATGATTCAAATGTATCCATGGTTTTCTTTTTTTCCATATTTGCATATGAAGGGATGGAGCCACCAGTAGGAGAACCAAGATCCTGGGCAACTGATTCTTCCCTTAATAGTCCTTGAGATTGTTGGACTTCCCCCTCTTCAAGCATTGGAACCTATTCTTCGGTGTTCCTCGACATTTCAATTTTGTTTTGAGTTATTATTTCCTTCATAGCTGTCTCATTTTCATTCTTTTTTTTCCCTAAGGGGATTGTTGCCCGACCCCATTTCTCCTCTTTTTCCTTTTGATCTATTTACCTTCTTTTTTTTACTATTTTTTTGGGCTTCAGTCCATTTTTCTCCCTTGTCTTTGGAAGCTTCCTCTTCTGCTTTCTTCTTACACGTTCTGTAAAAATGACCATATCCATGACAATGCCTCAATTTGGATGGAAATTTCTCATAATCGAGCTCCTCCACATGTGACCAGTCTGTTATTTTCAACTTAATTGCTCCAATAATACCTATATCTAGGTCAACCTCTACACATATTCTAGAACAAGAATATTGGTCTCTCTATGTACTTCCCCAATTTGTTTGCTATGGCTTCTAAATATTCCAGGTTCCGGCAATGAAGAGGAAGATGTTGAAGTCTGACTGAAACAAGAACTACTGAGGGGACATCTTGACACAAATCAAAATATGTTGTCCACTTATTCAAATATAACCCTTCAGGGCCCATGAAGTATGCACCATTTTGGAAAATTAAATCTCTATCTTTTGAGTTTTCAAGCAGGAATACATAGTATCCCTTTCCTACCAAATGACTTTGTATGCCTTCCAAGATAAGAGGTTTCCAATTCCTCTGAACCCATCCATCAATTGAATTAGGTGATTTCCAAAGACCTATAAACTGACCATTAAGTCCCCAGTCTACAATATTCATGGTTGTCCTACAAGGACTGTCTGCAGGTAAATCCACTAAAGGTATATTGTCTAATTTCTTAACAAACCTCTATTGATTTGGGCTAATTTTTCTCTTGCTTCTTGCGGCAACCAATCTCCTCAAAGCATCAATCTCAAAGGGAAAGGATGGATCCTCTCGTGCTTCCATGACTCTCAAATTTCTCCCTCCAACTCAAAATCTTGAAAAACTCACACTTAGTCTTGATGAATCGCTACAAGAGGCTTTGAAACTCCTTTTCAAAATTTAGAACAACCTGCAAAAATCAAGATCTCCTTGCTAGAAGATCAGTCCTTCTCCAAACGCCTGCATAGCCTCGCATTCTTCTCAAAAATTTAATCCTGCAAAAAACCACTCTACAACTCCTTTTCATATACTAGTTCAACCTGAAAAAAAAAAGATCTCTTTGTTGAAGATCTTTCCTTCTCGACATGTTTGCAGAAGCTCACGCTCTCCTCAAAATAAAAAACCTGCAAAAAAATAAGAAATCATATGCTGCGGATCTTGGAGCTCATATGTATCAATCAAAGTCTAATGTTTGGAAGGATCTCATTTGTATCAGTCACAGCCCAGTTCTTGGAGCTCATCTGTATCAGTCACAACTGGCGTTCTCCTCAAAAATTCAAGCCTGCAAAAAATGGTTCTGCAGCTCCTTTCCTTTTCATAAACTAGTTCAGCTTGCAAAAAACAAGATGTCTTTGCCAAAGATCTCTCCTTCTCCACATCTACAAATCTCACGCTCTCCTCAAAATAAAAAAACTTGCAAAAATCAAGAAATCAAAAGCTGAGGTTGTTACCATATTAATTTTTGAATATATCATTATTTTTTAATTTTTATTTAAATTTATCAAAAAAACAATTTTAATTTATTATTATTATACAATTTATGAATTTCATTTTGTAATACTTTGTATATTTCAAAATAAAATGTATAATCATATATAATTATTATAATGTTTTTAAATATTTAATAAAACTCTATATATTTTAATTTTAAATAACTAATTTTTAATAATATACAAAAAATTTAGTATATAACTTTGTTACTTGTTATTAATTTTATACATTTATGAAATTACTTATTCTATGCAATATTGTAATATCCATACATTGAATCATATAAATTGACTCATTTCTTCATCTTACTAAGATTTATCTTAAAATTATATTTACTTATTATCAAGTTTTATTAAAAAATGAGATATAAAATTTATATCTAAAAAAGTTTTATAATTCTTTATTATTGATTTAAGGTTTAAGATGAATCTATGTTGATTTTACTTTTTCATTAATGTTTTTGTAAAATTTTAAATTAAGTAAAAATATGTTCCATATTTCCTTATAAATCACCACACTTGGTATTATACAAACATTTTTATCTTTGCATGTCATTAATATCTCTAATCCAATGTCATATATATGATGATGATAATGATGATTAACCTCCACTAATACCAACTTTGGTTTATCTGACCGTAAGAAGGATAATGCTTGCTTTTCTTTAAAATCTTGTTAGTTAACTCAAAAAACTTGCAAAGAAGCTTTCCAAGCTCACTATAGTTTTGACAAGTTAGGATGTTATAAAGTTTTATTATAGCAAATAC
>LPNX011144492.1:0-41683 GCA_001517045.1 Pseudotsuga menziesii
CATTGTTTTTTACTGCATTTATTTACTGTTATTTACTTTCCACCGCTTTAGCTTAGTTTTCATTTCAGTTTATTTCTTTTTACATCATTGAACTGCTACTAAGGAATCCATATTCCTTAGTAGGTGCTCATCAGCACAAGCTAGGGTGAAAACCCTAGCTACAGTGATTAAGATGACTTTCATTTGAATCTAAAAACAATGTTATGTCATCTAAATAGATCACCACAAATTTCTCCCTTTCACCCACAAATTCTATGTCTATATCCCTTTGAAAAGTTGCACCTGTGCTCATTAAACCAAATGACATTTTATCGTACATAAAAGTTCCATGGGGAGTGGTAAAAGAAGTTTTCTCCCTGTCTTCTTGATGAACAACAATTTGGTTGTATCCTGAGAACCCATCTACCATTGATATCCTCTGAGCTCCAACTACCTTTTGCAACATCTGATCTATCTTAGGAGTAGAGTAATTATCTTTTAAATAGGATCTATTCAGGTTACAAAAATCAACACATAACCTTATCTTGACATTTTTTCTTTCGAACGGGAACCGTATTTGCATCCCAAGTGGAATATCGAAGAAGTACTATAATTTTTGCATCCAACAACTTTTTCACCTCCTTTTCAATAACTGGTAACAATGCTGGATTGATTCTTTTGATTTCTACTGTAAGAGTTTAGTATTATATTTTAAAGGAATCTTATGTTGGATAATGCTAGTATCATATGTATTGATATCCTCATATGACCAAGAAAATATATCCACAAATTTTTTTAACAAAATGATATACCTCTTTTTACTCTCTTCTTTCAGTAGCTTAGAAATTTTAATGATCTTAGGTTGAATTTCAATTCCAATGTTGTACCTACTAACATTTTCCTCAGAAGATTGTACAACTGGTTTTTATAAAGTATAATCTTCAAGAAACAACCTTTCTAGTCGAACTAAACCCTTTGGAATGGTATTTCCTTTGAGTTCAATAATTTTATGATTAGCAATTGACTGTTCTGTAAAAGAAGGAAATTCATCCACACCATCATCTTGTTCTTCATCAATCTAAGAGTTTGAAAACTCACTTGTTAATTCCAAGAATTTCTTGATTTTTAGATCATCCTGAAACACTCTCCAATGTTTTATGTTATCAATAATTGAATGACTATGTCTAATTTCAATATGGTATCTGAGTTGAGTATTTTGCGGGATTTTGAAAAATGTTGTTGTTAGATACAAAGAGTCTGTTGTCTGATTTTGATCTCTAGGAATAAAAGAAATATTGAATGCTGAAAATAAGTTATCCATTAAATCCCATACTTCATTTCTATAAACTTTTAACAACTGTTGCTTTACTTGATCAACATTTCTGACCTGTTGAACCACTAACTCAGAGTCGCCAAAAGCAACCAGTTGTTGAATTCCCAAATCCTTTGCAGCTCTTAGTCCCAATACTAATGCTTCATATTTTGTTGTATTGTTAGTTGTCTAGAATTCAAATTTGTACATCAAACAAATGCTTTCCCCTCCAAAAGAAATTAGAACAATTCCAGTTCCCGCTCCCTCTTTAGATGAAGAATCGTCAAATTACATCTGCTATAATTCATAGTGTTTTTCAGTACTATGATAAAATGGCGTTTCTTTTTCTACTTCCAAAACACCAGATGTTTCTTCATTGCTCAAATGCAACATATATGATCCCAAGTCTTCTTCCACAACATAGATTGGATGATTTGCTGGATTATTGTCGTCACTTACCAAAAAAGCCAATTGCACTTTTCTGTATAACCTCCATTGTTCTCCTCCAAATATTGGAATAGTAACATAGGAAAAATACATCTGTAAAGTACCTCCCATTATTTTTTCCAAGGATATTGAGAGAAACATGCCAAACTTAGGTGCAATATCAGAAACAACCACATCCATCATAACACTCTTCATAGGTAATTGTGCAAGATTTACAAGAAGATATTTTATCACTTCTAAACACTGAACTGCTCTTGATTCAAAAGCAAATAAATCATGATAAGGTCTAGTAATGCTCAGACCTAGTGCTTCCATGATAGCTTTAGGAATAATATTATGAGAAGCTCCAAAGTCTAACAAAGAGTTGTGTAACATTTTCTCATGAATTGTTAAGGTAATATAAAAAGGAGGAGGAAAATATGATTTTGTTTGAACTTTGTCAGGTGAGGAAGAACCAACAAAAATGGTAGGATGCTCATCATGTTGGTTTATAACATCAGAAGGGATTTCATTAGCCTGTGATTTCAGCATCCTGTAAGCATGATCTCTAAATGAAGGTATTTGCATTAGCATTGTTAATGGGATAGGAATCTTAACCTTACTCAACTCATTTTCAAAATTGAAACCCTGATTACTCTTATTGATTTCTTACAACTATGTGACCTTAGCTTTGTTAACCCTATGATTTTGTTTCTTTTCTAATGATGGATCAGGACATTATTTGGTAGGACCAGCTACTATTTCTTTAGGAATTTGAGCAACTTGTCTAGCACTAGATCTTAGATTATAGGACTTTTTTGGATCTGTATGATAAATATTAGCTGGAGATGTATAGCTAAAATCATCAAAATATTCAGAATTTTGATACTAATCTTTAGTAAGAAAACTTTCATATGATTATTCTTCAATATGATTGATATTTTGATCCATATCTTGATATTCCAACTCCTCAACCTCCTCATCTTCATCCAAAAAATAATTTTGGAAAGGGGGATGAGATCTCTGGTCTTCATTATCTTTTCTCTCTCTTTGAATGTTATTACTCCTCCCTTATCTGGGCAAAATATTTGGCACAAAAGGACGTCTAAATTAATTAGGGTTTCCTTCTTCTAAAGGTCTACTTAAATTCTTATTCTCTATTTCTAATCTGTTGACTTTTGCAGACAAATTTTTATTTAACTTATTCATTTCATCAATTTTTTCTGATGACTTACCCATAGAAGTTGATGGGATCATTTATTTCTTACCATTTTTATCTTGATATAGGTATTCTAATTGTTCTTTAAGCTTACTCGATGCCAACATGCTTGATTCAAATTCTAATGCATCTTCTTGCATATTTAACAAGGTCACTAACTTTCTTTCTCTTATAAGTAAAGAAAACTCAGAATCAAATGAGTTTTCATACGTGAGTTTTGAAAAGGTCTCACAAGGCTAAATTTATGCTCGTATTTTTCTCTACATCTTATTGAAGTGTTTTGAAAAGTCAACAACTAATTCATTTTTCTTTCTATTCAAAGTCCCAAATTTGGTGATGTAATAAAGGAAGTATTTTGTATCCCCCATTGTTTCATGAACACTTCCTCTAAAGCTTCTATGCCATCTATTGATCCTACAGGTAATTCCCTAAACCATTTGATGGTCTCTGCATCTAAGATCTGAACGAACACTTGCATCCAGGCATCCTTGGCTTCAATATTCTGATTGTCAGCATAACTGAAAAATGCATTCCAGTGTTCCTCTGTTGTTACCTCCCCTTGACCATTGAACCTAGGGAGATATTTATGATAATATCCTCCAGGAATAGCATGAAGGCGCTGAGGGATTACCAATGGGGCATACCTAGCAGCTACTATATAGCCCATATAATCAAGACGCTGAGAAACCATTTTTGGACTAGATGGGTTGGGACTAGATTGGCTTGAACTAGATTTGATCGATGAAGAAGAAGAACTCTTCAACTTAATTTGATGAAGTGGGAACCTACTCATGAGAATAATATAAGGTGAAACTTGATTTTTTAAATAAAAAACTCTTATATGTATAAACTCAGTTTTAACATCTTCAAACAATAAAGGATTTGTGAAGAATTGAAAATTATCAATTTGAGTAATAGGAAAAGACAAGTCGTGTTCCTATTTAACTTTCGCATCTTATGGATCAGCAAAAGGAGAAACAAACTATGATGGATCATGTATTTACAAAGGTTAAGGATACATAAATCTCCCTGATGAGGTAGAACTCAATTGTTGCCTAGCATCCCTCAGTATTTGCTTGGGATCTAGGATTCTAGGATGTAGAGGATATGAAGGGTTTTCCCTAGTCCCATATTTTTTAGGAGACATAGTTTCTTTCCTTTATTAAAAAAGGTGATAAAATGTAGTCTATAAAACCATTCACTGGTTATGTTCACCCTATAAAATAGATATGTCAATATTAAACCAAGGAAGAACTTGTATGCTTCCTCCCTAGTATGGTCACCAAAAGATGTTAATCCTAAAGTCTGCTAACTAGACTACAAGGTAGCAGAGTTCAGACACCTCAGAAATCAAGGATTTTTTTTATTGTTTTATGGATAACAATATAAAAGTCAAGAATATAAAAACAGGCATAGAGAAACAAATATCTAAAAACATCAAATAATATATGCATAAGGACAAGATTTTAAATAAAGAATAGCAATACAACTTTTCAAGATACATGAGATAGGTTGAAATCATATAAACACAAAGAATAAACAAACATTTCATCACTGTATCATATGCAAAATTCTAGGTGCTCTAAAATACATTTCAAACATCATTTAGTAGTAATATCCACTTGCCAACACAGGTGTCTATATAGAATACATATATATAAATAAATATGTAGACAAAGGTTAAAAACAAACCACATAATATCAACACAATATATAGTTTAAACCTAGATCCAAATAGATAATAAAGTCATTCATTCATAAAAAAAGTTTTTACACAGACATAGTATTGCAAAACTGTACATAGGTTTCCAACATTTGTTGAACCTCATGTGTCTCCCCTTGTTTAAACAAAAACATTACAATATATAGGGAACAAGGTAAGATCAAAAGTTTGCTTGTAGATCCACCTTTTAAGGATTTAACTTCCAAAAATAGAAAAGTATCTATCTTAAAAGATCTAATTCAGCTAAATATGACAAGTGTCAAATCTATACTAAGCAAGACATCACATCAAAGTCTTCTAGATGCCTCAACCAACATAGCTAATCCATCCAACGCATGTGCCTTCTTTTGCAATCTATTGCACTCCTTTTGCAGCTGACTCAACTTCCTTTCGAGCTTCTATTTATCTTTAACAAGATGATCATTCTGTTCCTGCACTATTTTCCTTCTCTTTACTTCTTCCTCTACTACCTGTATTATCTCTAAGTAGTTTTTATTTACTTCCTCTAGGTCTTGTTTTAGCATCCTGTTGGCTTGCATCAAACCATCATTTATCTAATTTATATGTTCATTTTGAAATTTTAAATGATCAATTTCTCTTTCTTTTTTTATCATTTTCAAAATATTTCATCACATCATCTGAGTCTTTAGGTATTTCATCTGCAATATTTTCCTTATTGAAATTTGTTTTCCATTTTGAGGATTCACCCATTTCAACTTCAACAACCTATTTGCTCTCACCTTTGAAATCATTGATGTTGTATTTTCTTATAGATCTTCATCATTAAATTTATAAGGACAATTCTTGGGAATTAGATCTGGAACATTTCTCAAACTTTGGTCAACACCATTTAGAACTTGATTTAATGTTGATTCTAATTTATTTGATCTTTTATCCTCTTAATCATCACTTAACGAATCCTGCACACTTATAATATGATATTTCTTAATCTTTGGATCTAACATTGCTTTCATATTCAATCTCAATTTGTTCATAGGTCGTGTCTTTGGACTATAATATACTTTAACTCCCTTACATGAACATTTTGTAAGTTTTGAGGGTTTACTAAGACAAAAATAGGGGTTTGATATTTTCTTAGATGTTTCTATTTTATCAACAGGGCTCATGACCAAACTGAAATATTTCAACTCTTAAGGATTCTTTTGTTCAACTTTAGCAGGTGTTTGAATATTCATTTCTTTTCTAGGAACTTCATCTTTGTGGTGTTCTTCAATTTCATTTTTCAGACAAAGAATTTGACCCATTAACTTCCTTTGTATTAGAAGGAATATTCATGTTCCTTTTCCTGGTAGGGTTTTGTTTTCTTTTACCCTCTTTCCCTTGTTTAAACTCAACTTTGAAATTGGAGAAAAATAAAAAAATGAGACCAAGATCTCTCACACTTTTCTAACTCTTTGGAAATTAACAGTTTAACCAGGCCATGGTGAAAAATAATGTTGCTAGAAGAATCAGGATGATTTCGCATCCTAATAGGCGTTTTACCTAAACTTTTCAACAAGTAATAAGGTAGGTTTTTCCATGTCCCCTCCCCTATTACAATAGCACAAGGGTGCGACTTACATTGTTGTTACTGTCAAAATGGGAAATCTAGCCCCATGGACATAATAAGAAAATGAATTGAAGTAAAATACATATGCTGGTGTATAATTCAGTAAAATACATCAGAATCAAAACACATTCAAGAATTCATTGACATGTTCATGATAGTTTAAAACAAATATAGTTGCAGAGATCAAACACACAAGAAACACTTATCTTGGAAAGAAGTTGTCCCACAATTAGCTATGTCCCTGCAACATTCCACCCAACCATAGGCCAGTGTGCTCATCAATCTCTCAGCACCACTTCCACCCCCGAGCTAGGCATTATTTCCATAAGGAACTAGGGAATGGTAGGCTCACACATAGCCAAATAAACATCAAAACTCAGCCAAGCCAAACATAGTTGGGTTTCTTAGGATGCTAAGGTAGTGGAAGGGAGAACTGCTAAGTGAGTGAGCTCAACCACGGATCTATGGACACCTACACAAGATCTGGCTTAGCCACCACAATACCTACACCACCCAACACAAGGAACTATTCCATTTACTGTTACGTAGTTCCCTTAGGCCATACCTTCACTTCTAGTTCTCTTCAAGGTGTGCAGAAAGGATTTACAAGCCCATCTTGATCTGTCTATGAGGTTCCTCTCTTCACTAGATTTATTAAGCCAATTCTGGGCCTATTCCACTCCTAACAGTTCAGACTAAAGTAAGGATTTAGTGCTGGGTATGGATAAAACGCCCTAGAAGCCAAAAATTAAAAAAAGGTAGAAGGGTGAAAACGAACTAGGTGAGAAAATCATTTCAAGAAACTTTTAGTGGCTTCACAGAGGAAAAAATGACCTCTACAAACCCCCAATTAGTGGATTCAAATTCAGAAAAATGCCTATGGGCATTGAGGGAGCGAAAAAGACCTCCCCAAACCCACAAATCATGAATCTCTACTAGTCATTCACTCAGAAATAACAAAAATGGATTTATGGACATGAAGGAATGAGGAAACGACATAAAAATGTGAAGGTGAAAGCACAACAAGTTTTAGTTGCATGAGGAAATGAAGGGTGTGAGTGAACCATCGGATGGGCATGTATTTCCAATCATTTTCTTTCCCCATAACTCAAAAACACAGTTTCCAAAAACTAATGGATTCTCTAGTTCGAATTTGACTGTCATACTCTTCCAATCCCAAGGAATTAACTACCTCAACCAATTCCTGTAAGAAATAAATGATTAGGCACAAAAGACAAAATGGGTAGTTGACAATTTTATGGGTTCTCCCTTTGACATTGTCTTTACCCTATTGGCTCAAGTATTTGAATATCCCCCCCTATTCCTTGCGAAATCATTCCCCCATCTCTTTAATGTTGCATTGACATAGCTAGTTGTGGCCATTTTTATTAATTTGCATATTTACATGATGTACAAAATATAATGTGCCTAGATAGCACTAAATCCATATGCATCAATTTTAATTGATGAACCACAAAACACTAAATCCATGGTGGGGCCTTGGCATTTATCCCTTCACCATGATTTAATCAACGCTATTTACATCATTTGCAATTTTAATGGGGTCAAAATTGGGATATTACATGTTTAAATTCTTAGTACTTGATACGTGCTTTAGAAAATGCATATGGTAGCGGTAGATGGTAGCGAAACTTCCTTCACACATCACATATATTTGTATGATATGTAGAACATCACGCCATTATTCAGGTAGAAAAGTCCTTTGAATCCTTTGGCTCTAGTCAGGGTTTTATGTGCAGGTAGAAGAAACTGTCTGTAATCTTCATCTATTGACTGTATTTTCTAACACTTTTCAACCTCAGTAGAGGTTCCAATAGCATGTGCAATGGTTTCCTTTGCCACTGAAAACTAGAGCCCACCAACATTCATTGTTGATCCCTTAAAAATTTTGGCAAAAAGACTTTTTAACCTCTATGTGATAATCCCCAATTATTCAAACATGGTGTACCATCCTGCTTCCTTCACCTTTGCAATAGCTAACTAGGAATTTTATTCATCCATTCAACATTTTGGGGTTCAATTCGGAGTACCTGACCACTGGAATGGGGTTTCTTATCCATATACATGTCTAAATTAAAGGCCGTAGATACCACACTAGAAACAGAAACCTGAGAAGAAAACATAAAATATCGTGTTTAAAGATCAATCACCATTTCATCTTGAACTGAAAGAGTATAGAGTATTAATTTTAGAATGATTTTAGAATGTGGAGTGGTACGAGTGTTTTTCCAGGTGTGACTCATAGCCAACTATCGTCTTGTTAGCAAGAACAAACCCCAAAGACTGGTCAGTTGCATGACTGTTTGATAACCCTGCACATAACCCTAACCTTGGCAGGCTGGTAGCGTGCATGCATATGAATGATGAGATGTGCAACCAGCTTGTGTTAAAACATATAATATAAAAATACATTGCATTCATTTTCATTGTATGAAAAGACATTTATTAATCTAAAAGAGCTTAAGTCTTAAACTAAGATATTTGTAAATCCAAAAAGGTATTTTAAAATGAAATCAAATAATCCCAAACATAGGAGAATAAGAAAATAAAAAGGGGATAAAAATGTCTAAGGTGGAAAATAAGTCTAGGGAAAATAACTAACAGATCTGGGACAAACACCATGTTAATGGGGTACTCTTCGGTGCAGGAATCCAAATCTTTCAAAACTATCCTAAAAACCTTCTTTCTTTCAAGTGGGCTTGACATCAACAAATAAAAATCCCAGATCTACTTCTTCAATACTTGTCAAATCACGAAACATAATATCCTCCGCATTCTTGAATTCATAGAGGGATCCTTACCTGCGAAATATCTTGGAGCCCCGCTAACCGATTTCTCAGCAAGGAAGGTCTCATGGAAATATATTTTGGATATATTGAATCAAAAGCTTATCTATTGGACCTTTCACTCTCTCAAATTCCCAATTCTCATAATCCTTGTAAAAGTCGTTCTGCAAGTTATGCCTTTATACCTGTTCTCCATTTTGATCGCTCCCAAATTTGTTAAAAAAAACTCAAATATTTGCAGTGCACCTTCATGTGGGGAGGCTCCGAGAATCACAAGAAATGGTTTCTTGTTGACTGGAACACTCTATGTATGCCCAAGATTGATGGGGGGCTGGGCCTTAGAGACCCTGCAACTAGAAACCAAATCTACAGTGCCAAGATCTGGTGGAGATGGATCACACACACATACAAACCATGGACTCTCATGTGGCAGGATAAATATGCTTCCACCTGGTCCAAGAAGAATCTTATCACATTCGACACTAATATTAAAGGCTCATAGATCTAGAACACTGTACATGCCAACCAGAATATAATACAAAACTTCAAATTCTGGGAGATATGAAATGACAACACTGCATATTTCTTTCAAGACCCATGGAATCAACAAAGTCCACTTATCAAAGACCACAATCTCCCTATACTACAAGAACAGGTGCTACTCAGATGCAATTCCAAAGTAAGTGATATGTGGCACGAGGGAAACATAGAAGACCATTTTAGGAAATGGAAAAGAATCAACTAGTTGTAGGCCATCAATCCTACTTAAGATATTCAATATTTCTAGGATGAGCTCCAAAATCGCCATATAAGAGTAAATCATGATAATGACAAAATAATATGGGTATTCATTTTGCACCTTCAACATGAAAGAAGCAGCCAGGGTAATCTTTAGGGGCAAAATTTCGCCAATTGGCTATTTTTTGGGTTTTTTCCAAAAAATAAATTCACTATTTGGTCATTTTTAGTGTCTAATATTGCATATATTTACATAAAATATGTTTTTTATCATAATATTTGCCAAAATTTACACATTTCACTGTTAATTTTATGCTTCATTTTTAATATTCGCCTACCTATCTATAAACATGTTTTTTTTCAATCCAAAACAATTGCCTAGAATACTATACTTAAGTATAGTATTAGAATCCTTAAAAAATAACTTGGAAGCAACTACAATCCTTTCCAACACAACTATTGACAACCAAGATAACAGATGGAAAAAAGTTTGGAAAGCCAACCTCTGGCCCAAAATTTCAACCTTCCTTTGGTTCCTCCTTCACGGATGCATTCTAACTTGGGAAAATAGGCATAAAAGAGGTTGCATTGGACCAACATGGTGTTGCCTATGCAAAGACAATGGGGAATCCATCGACCATATCCTAAATGAATGCACTTTTGATGGCAATATCTGGAAAGAAGGAGAAATATTCTTCATGAAATCGACCAGAAGAAAAGGACATCTAGACTTCATTATAACAAACTAACCTCACGAACGTTTCAGTAGTAGGCTTCTCAATAGAATATGGGAACTCTTCCCTGGGTTCTCACTTTGGGAAGTATGGATCGAAAGGAAGAACATAAACTTCAATAATAGGATCAGGAAGGAAGAGGTGGTATGGGAAACTTTAAAGAAGCACATTTTTTAAACTCTGAAATTGTTAGCTTGGAAAGGCAAGGACCTAACCACCACCAACAACGAACTGCAAATATTAAAGTATTGCAGCATCACCATAATTCCCAATTACATAGGTCCTCCTATCAAGAAAAAGATCAATGTGAACTCTCCAAGCCAGTGGACTCCCCCCCCACCCTGGAACCTACAAGAAAAATTTCGATGGGGCTTCCAAAGGAAATCCTGGCCGAACAACATTTGGTGGGGAAATCAAAGACAACGAAGGTAAAATCCAGGGATTTTACTAGGGCTCTCTTAGTCTCTCCACCAACAATTCCGCTGATATGGAAATATTATTGGTTTCTCTAACTTAGGGTCTAGACAATAATAGGACCCCTCTCATCCTGGAATGGGATTCACTCCTAATTATCAACTTGGACAATAGAATACAAGCTGGCTCAACAGGAAGAAAGGTAGCTAACAACTGGAGGCTAGAAAGGAAACTCATAATCTTAAGCACTACACTCATGAGGAACCCAATGATTATCTTCCTACATGTCAAAAGAAAAGATAATAAGTTAGTAGATTTTATTGCTAACAAGGGATTCACCATGAAATCTACAATCCACTACCTCTGTTGGGACAAAAACATTGAACCAAAAGATAGAGAGAAATGGCAACAAATTGCTACACAATAATACAACATCCCAGATGTAGGTGTTCATCATGGAGAAGACAGATTGTTGGAGTAGGGTCCCGCAGCTACAGAAGAAGCTACTATTTTGGTGGATAGACAGTTTTGGTGGAGATAAAGAGATAAGGTAAAGCTACGACACTGTAGCAGGTTTCTAGCTACAGATCAGAGTCGAAAACCGTGACTATGGGGACAGAGAAGTCAAGAAAGACGACGGTACCTGAGCGACCGAGAAGAGAGAGCTCACCCACTGCATTGAAGGCAGCGGCGGAGACAAGAGGGTTCAGCTACCCTCATAAAGGAAAAGGAGTGACGAGGCCGAGGTATTGAAGACGAAGGACAATGAAGGGAAGAAGTGCATAGTACCCATGGTCATCGCTGGGAAGCATGGAAGACTGCAGAGAGCTGTGGTGTGACGGAAAGTGGCTACTCCAAGTACAGATATGCCAACTGTCACTAGTTAGGGTTTGGGGACTACTATTGGGACAGGCCCACAGTCTTGTAATGGCGAGACCTTCGGGCCACCTATAAAGGGATATATTTTGTATTGTAAAAGGTTGGCTGGTTAGCTAGTTGTTGGCTATTTTAGCTAGTTGTTAGCCAGTCATATTACAGAAGTCGAGCTCTGGTTATGTTATTAGCTGTAGTATCTTACTGTAACCAGTAGCTAGCTCATTGAGCTTGTATGTAACAATCCGCAGGGATTGACAGAGAGGGAAGAGTATATTGTAAGAGAGACAATATAGAGATAGAGATAGAGAAGAGATCTAGGAGAGAAGGGCTCCAGGCTATGTGCAGAGTTACCCAGAAGATCTCGCTGCATATGCAGTGCAGCAAAACTGTGTTTACTTCCGACCTGAGCTATAATAGAGAAACACAGTTCTGTGGACGTAACTCCCACCCTGGGAGTGAACCATGTAAAACCTGCGTGTTATGTGATGAATGCATGTGATTGTATTTATTTACTGTTATCTGTTATTTTGCACATGAACTTTGTTACAGTAAGTGTATGTATGTGTTATTCAGTTCACAGCAATATAGAAGGATAAACATAAGTTGAAGTCATTTGGTATTTTGTATGAGGGTTTATCTATGCTCTACTCAGACAGTTATTAGTCGTAGTGTTAAACAGCCTTGTATGTTGAGTCTTGTAAGTCGGATACACGTAACGCTAAGTGCACTGAGATGCCGTGGTAGGATATTGCAGGGAGGCAATATCACATCGACAAAGAAGCTGTGGTGCGTGAAACCGTAGGTTAAGGATCTAGCATAGAAGGAAGTTACGTGTTGCCCGGTGCGCGGCGATGCGATAAGGCTGGAGTCATCGCGAGTAAGTGAAATTTGCGTGACGTGGAAAGGGACCGCGCGACAGGGAAAGAGAGACCTTGCAGCTAGAAGAGCTGCGAGTCGCAAGTAGGTTGCCGCAAAACCTGGTCCAAGACACTTGAGTCTTTGGCCAACCCATTAGAATCATTTCGGGTGAGACTTCAGGCTGAAAGGGACAGTGAGCTATGGGTGTTGTTGGTTAATTATAGTAAACCCGGGTCTGCCCATAGCGACCAACACAGATGGAACAAGGGAGATAGGGCACGTGCCAGGGCAAGTGGAAGCCCCTTCCCCATGTCCTCCCAAGCATAAAATGGTCACGTTGGTCCCTTCAATTGCAATGAGAGATGTTTCACGCATGCTAATAGGGCTTCATTCTGCAAATTTTGTAATGGGTTGCTCCCCCATGGTGAATTTCACATGGCCTCTGTACTAGCAAGACCATTGCTACCTCCTTACCATGTCATCATGTACCTATTTTGGGAACCAATGGACTGTCCACTTGCATGGAAGGAGCTATAACAGGTGCAAACGAGAGAAAGGATCCCATTGTGTAGAGAGGTGATACCACATTATAGTGAAGAGGTCCATAAGCCTGTCCCTTTGTCTCCTTCATCGACAACTTCAAGCAGATCTGCTGCATTTGGACATATTATCAGTGAAGGCTAGGAAAGGGAAATCCATTGTCCAACATCCCAAATCCCAGGAAATCCTTGACTTGGTTTGGTATTTCCCCATTCTGTTAGCCATGATATCTCATGGGAAAGACACGAACAACATCGATTGGGAGGACATCTTTTGTAAAGAAACCCCATACCATATCCGTGACTCCATTGCGGCCATGGAAACTGAAATATTTGGGGAATTACGGCTTAGGCTTGGGATAGAGGTTGCAATTTCAAACTATTTGCATCTAAAGTTTATTCTCTCCAAATCCATGAGAGAAAGGGAGTGTTTTGGAGATTTAGTGAAGCTTACTGTCAGCACCTTCAAGGAAGATGTTGAGCGAAGCCTGGTCCACATGACATATATCATGCGATTCTCGGAAACTCCCTTCGAGTGCGCCAATAAGGACACCAAAGAGGCTGGCACAAGCAAAGCCAATGAGGATGAAGTTGAATCCACCAAGAAGATATAGAAGCCTAACTCAGTGATACTATGTTCTGCCCTCTTTCGCTCTGTTCATGGTTTACTTCAATACCTAATTTTCCTTTAACCTTTTTAGGTATGTGAGGGTGCCAATGTATAAAGCCTAGGAAGCTAATGCTATGTTTATATATTCGGTTTGTACTCTTCTGCATATTTATCTTTTTTGTTCCCATGACCACTGTCTGACTCCATGTTTATGGAGCTGGAATCGATTATGTATCTATTTTTGCAACGAGAGATGCTCTACATCCCAGCATGAGACAAATCTTGTAACGTTTGTCATGAGGGAGATCTTGTAACGTTTGTCCATATTATGTCGACCAAAAATAATATTTCTGAGTATGGGAGAGATGTTGTAACGTTTGTTACTAACAAAATAATAAAAGAATAAAATTTTTAATTATCCGCCAAAATAAATGTCCGCCACAAAACCAACCTAATATGGGGTAGATGTTGTAATGTTCCTACCTAACAAAACAATAAAAAATAAAAAATTCAATTATCTGCAAAAAAAATGTTAGTCACAAAAAAAACACAATATGGGGGAGATGTTGTAATGTTCCTACCTAACATAATAAAAAAATAATAAAAAAATTGAATTATCCACAAAAAAATGCTAGCCTTGCACATGGGGCCTCCTAAACAACCCATGGTTTTAGGAGGGCCTTGCACATGGTTTTAAAACCATGTATGGGGGAGATGTTGTAATATTCATTCCTATTAAAATAAAAAATATTATATGTCGGCCATAAATAATATTAAATATTAATAATAATAAAATTATATGTGGACCTTAAATAAAAAGATGTGTCTTTTGGTTTGAATCAAATCAATGGATATATATAGGACACACCAAAGATGATATCCCCTTGAGTGCAATACTTAAGAAGAGGTTTGCACCTCGAGAGATTTGATCCCTTTCGATGCTTGATAGAGCCCAAAATTTGGATCTATGCTAGTTTCATTAAGTAATAGAAAAAATATTTCTTATTAACAATATATATATATATATGCGCGCACACTAATAAAACAACAACGAATTTTTTTTTAAAGTGATACAGGAAAAATAAAAAGTCATTGTAACCTCTTTTGGCGATAGTCAAAAGGGTCCCTATCATGAAAAATTGAGCATTGCCAAAAGTATCGTATGTGACATTGTTTGTTAAAACATCGACCATTGATATTAAAATCCAACTGCGATGATCTACATTTCACATGCACCCAACCATAATTTTGACTCGGTGTTAAAAAAGGAATTCCGTCGTGGTATTTTTCAATTAGTGAGCATTTTCATACTAATATTACACTAGGCAACATGAACTTTCATACTCATACCCGTCAAAGAATGTAACCGAAATAACTTACCATGCATCATATTCATTTACATAGTTTTATTTTTTGTTGTACATCTAGACTCGCATGGTGTTTACAACATCATTAGTAGAAGGTTACGATCCAAGCAAGGAAAATGGGGATCGCGAGGACAATACCATATATTAGTGATGAATTTCATCTATAATTTGACTCCAACAACGTATTCATTGTTAAGGTATAAGTTGGAACAAAGACAACACGTATTCATTGTTAAGGTATAAGTTGGAACAAAGACAAAGGCAGCAGATATTCGTTGATGCCGAGGAGGGAGAGAACAATCTCTCGGATTGTGGGAAAATGTTTAATCATTCCAATAAATGCAAACTTTCATATAGAATGACAACACGATCAGCATGAAAAAGTAAAATTAGGTCTTGGTTTATCTTTAGTTAAACATGTTACTAAGAAACACGGAAAATAAGATAAACAACCATGTTCAAATTTTTGTATTTTTAAGATTCGAGATATTGAAAGTACTTATGCTCATATGCAATATTAGAAAAGTTGTATTCCTCCCACAACATAAAGTTTTTTACATTTAATATTGGAAGGATGACCTTACTATGAAATTTTTTGAAGAATTTCACGATGTTGATTTTTGCAGCGGCTTATGATCACCTTACTGAAGATAATATTGTTTTCCTAAAACATGAAGTTGTTATAGCACACAAGGAATACATTGATGTTCTTTATGAGGATGAAGATATTGTGGTTTTATATTTTTCTCAAGAACTTGCTATGCAAGCAGAGTATCAACTAACCAAGGAAGGTTTCTTCAGTTATTCGTAAATATTGAATTCTCCAAGGAGGATGAAAAGGGGTACACATATGCATACATTGATCAAAATATGTTTTCACATTCACTTTGTGATTTGGTAGAAAATTGACTCAGACCCTTTCTTTTGCAGTTGTAACACCTTAGTTTTGACCCCGTTGCATTAATGTATATGATGTAAATACTATATCGATTCATGACAAGGAGCTCAAGGCCAAGGCCCTGTCATCGATTAATGTTTGGTATATAGGTCATCATGGTCGATGCCTATGGTTTCTGTGCTAAGTCAAGCACATTTGTAAACATCATGTAAATATGCAAATGAATGAAGATCCACAACCAACTATGTCAATGCAACAAATAATGAAATGGGGGGATGATTTTCCTAAGGATAAGGGGGTGGGAATGTTAACCTTGAGTCTGTTGGGGAAAAGCCATGTGTCATGGGGAGAACCCATCAGAACTGTCAACTGCCCTCTTTCTTGTCTTCTCTTCCCAACCATTTATTCTGCCAGAAGGTGGTTGACGTAGTTATTGCTTGAAGGAAGAAGAGTATGTGAATTTCGAATTGGGCAAAGCACCCATTCTTGGAATGTCATGTTTTGCTTGCATGGACAAGAAAACACCAGAACTGTATGCCAGTTTGACTCACGCGTTCACATTTGGATTTACTCTCACATTTTGAGAGTTGCGGAATGTTCTCGCTCATCATCCATCTTCATTCTCCATTCACGGGGAAGCTTTTCAGCAGCTGAGATCTTCCTGTGTGTATCCTTCATGTTTTGCGAGTGTTTAGTGACATTGTGGTAGCAATGGAGCTCTACCTGTGTGTACCCTTCACGTTCTGTATGTGTTTTTCCGTTGGAAAGACTGTGATTGCTAAGTTGCAGCGTTATCTTAAACTACAGAGTGTATGAGAACCTGTTACTCGTGTTCCAAAGTAAACCTATGTTGTAGAGTCTCCTTGTGGTTGTTGTGTTGTGCATCCTGGTTCGGGTTTGAGCTACATATAAGAATTAGGAATGGGAGAGATGTAGAACGTGCTTGATAAACCCAGTGTGGAACCTCACGATAAGATAAGAGTGGCTGGTAAACCTGCTATGCACATCCTAAAGGGCACTGGAAGGGAAGGTGTATCCCGAGCGATTGTGGAGCAAAGAAGGGGAGACTTCCTTATGTTGGGTGTGTAGGTAGTAGGGAAGCCAGGGCAGATAGGTCTTATGGAGGTATTCTTAGCTTTGTAGATGAATCACTAGCTTAGAATCTCTTCCTGCCCATTGCCTTAGAAGCCTGATAAACCCAACTGGAAGGATGGCTTGGCTGGTATCCTAATAAACCCATCTGTTGGCTTGGTTGTGTCTTGATGTGCTTGACTTGGTGAATAACCTTTGGTTGGACAATCTGATAAACCCAACTACGAATGCTGGCTTGGCTAGTTAGCCTGATAAACCTAGCAATGAGATGGCTTGACTGTGTATAGTTTGATAAACCCATCTATTGGCTTGATTGGTCATTAAAGGTGAATGTTGGCTTAACTGTGTTCAGTTCGTGAGCCCAACTATGAAATGGCTTGGCTAGGAGGCCTGTGAAACCCACTTGCTGGAGTGGTTTACCCTATAGCCTGATAAACCCAATTTTGTTGGCTTGGCTGAGTGCTATTGCACCTTGGCTATGTATGAGTCTGCTAGTGTTCCCTTATTCCCGGAGGAAATCTTGCCCAGCTCGAGGGTGGCAATGTTGCTGACATACTAAGGAGCACAATGACCTATGGTTGGGTGGAACGTTGCAGTGACATAGCTGGTTGTGGGACAAGTTCTATTCAAGATAAGTGTTCTTATCTATGTTACTATGTTATTCTCTGCAATTGTATTTCTTGTCTTGCAAATTGCTTGATGGAATATGATGAACATGTTGCTAGGTTGAATTGATGCATTGTTCCTTTGAGTAACTACAATTATAGGGACTAAGTCTTCCTGGCTTCAGCAATTGGTAAGGGCATCACTCCATCTCCTCTCCTAGGGTGAAGGGGATAATCAAGTCAAGGGTTGGTGGATCCCGTCCATAAAGGGCAGTATCTTTGTATGTTTTTCCATCATTGCATTTTGAACTAAGTTGCAGGGTAGATGGGCCAGATCGGTAATGGCTTGAGTGATTAGATCGATCCAAGAATTCAGTGGAAAAGCTGAGTTTCCTATTAGAAATACTTCTTTACGCAAAATTTTGCAGGATTACGGGATGCAGGATGCGGAATCGAGGTGTCACGATTTCCACATTCTCAATCCCAACATCCAAATCTCTGCGTCGTCGATCTTTGCGAGATGATTCTCCGTTGTCAATCAGTTTCCGATGCGGGATGCAGGATGTAGGAAGTGATATTGCAAGTTTTGTAACTTTTCTACCTCGCAACTCAGCCTTTCCACACCGTTGATTTTTGCGGGTGAATTTTGAACCATTGATTTTGATCCAGTCTGCGGGATCATTTACGATCATTGATTTCTGTCGCATTTCTCTCCGCTGTCCAATCTCCACTGAGATATTTCCTTGCAGATTGTTGAACTGATCTATGGAAGATGGGAGGGAATGCGACAGTGTTGGAAATGTTGAGATGTGGTTCACGACCATGCCTTGTGTTTCGATGAACAGTGAAGTTTCTCAATGAAATTTTTAATTCCGCATAATGATGGGGTATGGGTACGTGACAGCAGTCCTCAAACCTTCTCAGTTTGATGAAACCATCACAAGTGGACTATAAGTATCAACTCTCAATTGATTTCATCTTAGATTTTGTAGATGTGTTTCTTTTAATCTTTTTCATTTGTAGAAATTCGTTGCACTCAATCAACAAGTTTCTTGGTTAGTTACGTTGGAAGTTTTGATTTACTTGATCAATTTTCAAGCTTATTAGAGTAGTATATTTTTTGTACAAAATAAGTTCGTCTTTGAGGAACTATAGTTTCAACATTTTCATCATTGCAGTTTTCAGTTTGCAAGATCAGTTTTTGTTTCAGTTTGTATAGTCAATGTTGGCTTCAAATTGAGAGGGTCAACTTCAATATGAAGGAACATGGTATACAGTTCTCCAAGCCTCGGAGGGAAATACAATCCCCATGTGGAGCATGGATAATTTTAAGAACACCCTCGAAATTTATATGTATAATAAATGGGCGAATCTCTCTCATATATATGAAAAATTGAAGGCTATTTTATCAATAATATAATATGTATATATAATTTTTTTGGGTAATATTTCATTCTATTATAGAATCTTGTAAAATATTGGCGAATTTTTCACTAATTTATGAGACATTGTAAAATCTTGATAAACATTTACCAAATTATAAAATTTTGGAGAATCTTACATGAAATTATAAAAACTTGTAACATATTGGTGAACCTTTTGCTAGGAAGGCTCAACTTTTGATTTTGCAGATTAGTAAGCTAGTGAAATAGAAGAACATATACCAAAGCTTGACGCTCTTGACTCCTACACCCTCAAATGAACAAATGCGTGAATGAGGAGGGGAGGGATTTATTTATACATTTCACAAGAAGTATTTGGTCAGCCACAACTGGAGGTGTTGGTGAAACACAACTACACTAAATATATTTATTAGAAGTTGGGACTCTACTTTTGAGCTCTCCCCTTATTGGTCCAACATACATGTAGGGACCCAAATCTTAACACACCGAAAAACTGATAGAATTGAACAATTTACATCGTGGAGTGATTATGGCACCCATGAACCATTATTACAACATGGAGTATTATAAAGAACCAAAACATTAATATAGTTTATAAATTCTCAATTACCTTATTTTCCAAATCTCTCAATTTTAAGCTACCCTTTAAGAAAAAAATAACCTGCTCATTTGTTTATATATACGAATGCCACTTTTTCTTTCTTGTGTTGAGAATCGAAATATAAATTATGTCATTTCATTTAGGATTCTTAGAGTTAGTTAGAAACTTGCAATGGTTATTGTAGAAATAGAATCCCTAATGCTATGAAGAAATAGAGCCTTGATGCTAAGAAGAAGCACAGGATGTATATCTAGCTACAAGATAATTCTCACAAGCATGCACAAAGAAAATAGAGAGAAGAATAAAGAGACTGAATACAAGAGAAGTGATCCAATATATTTCTAAGTATTATTGATCAAATTAATTGATGATTATTGTTGTAATCTCACAGATCACATAGAGTTACCAATAATACATACTAAAACATACATAACTATAAATCAGAGACAAGAGACAAGAACAGATAGGGAAACAGATTATCTTATTATTTGAGTTCATATAAAGCAGAGAACTGAACTGAGTTCTCGTTTGGCTCAACAGCCTAATATATACAATTTACAAACAGTTACAAAATAACTACCTGTTGGTTCGGTGAACCGACATGACTGTTAGTTAGTCGACTTAATCATCTAGTTTAGTCGACCGACCGACTTAGTTGGCTGATCGACTAAGTCGGCCCATCGACTCAGTCGGCCCATCGACTTAGTCGGCTGATCGACTAAGTCGGTCTTCGTTCAATTCGACTTCATCGACTTGCTCCTTCTACATCTCCCCCACGAACAAAACGTTTCTTCATCCCGAAGAAACAGGGAGGTACAAAAACTGAAGTTTTGTTGAACCCTTCAAAATGCTATTGTGGTGGACTGTGCAGACGGATAGTCGGTCTTCTCTGGACGTAGATCTCGACAATGGTCGGGGATCTGATGGCAAGGTGATGTTGAAAATCCATCCAACTCTGCAAAGCTTTCTGGATGTCGATCGTAAATGTTGTTAAACTTGATAGGATCGACATCTTTTCTGAAATGGGTACTTTTGCGATTTTTTCCATGTTGGGGCCCAAAAACTGGTTCTGCTCTTCTGTGGCATTGATGAAGCGTTTCATCTATGGACAGATGATGTCGAATTTCTCTAAGTTGGGAAGATCCCGTTGAACCCATTGATGTGCTTCCCATTCTAGCTTCTGCAATTTGTTGGTCTCCAGCACGATATGTTCTTCAATTGTCTGCCTAAGTTCTGCCTCTGTCATTTTCTGGCCCTCCAAATCCTGAATGCCTTGACGCGTCTACTGATAAACCTGCCCATAGTGAGTAGGCCAGTCTCTCAATACTTCCTTGGTGACAACGGATTCTTCCATATGGTCTTGTAGAACCTTGTACGCTTCCGAGAAGGCAGTGTGTTGAGCCAGGAGTAGTCGGGCATTCTCTTCCTTCTGTTCTTGCTTAGCCTCTTGGAGATGTGCCTGTATGGTCGACACCATGCTCTCGAAAATCTGATATTCCCTTTCAAGAGGTCTATCTATGTCGACTTCGATAGGTCCTGGAATGACAGACTGAGCGAGAGTCCTGCATTTGCCGAGAAACTCGACCTGTTCTGCGTTTTTGTCTATGAGCTCTTTAGCTTTTCTTACCGTCCTTTTCTTTGCTTCTTTGGCTAAGGTTTTTAGGAGTTGGCCGACCTTTGTGTCAGTCAAGGAGCTTGCATCCCGTAAGCTGATCCGTAGGCTGGATGTTTGTCATAACCCCAAAAATTTCAAAAAAAGTAAAATTTTTAAATCTATAAAAGATTAAAGTTAAACAGATTATCTAACATTTCTTAATTAGATGTTAACAGCTTGTTAATGAGTTTATCAGATAGTATATTTAGTTTTTGAACATAATTTTTAGTCTATTGACTTTTGTTCTCTTTGTGACCATAAGGTAAACTGTCATACATAACCGGGCTTACTTAGCTTGCGAGCTAACGCAACGGTTTCCACTTTTCTTACAGATGTATAAGTAAAAGGTTAAGGCGCTGCATTTCAAAATTATAAAGTATATACTGTAAGGTCATCGTAAGAGATCAAGTTTTAGAGAAAGTAATAGATTGTCCAATTCAACATTTGTGAAGGTAAACTTCAACTGTTTTTCTTTCTAGCATGATAAAATTATATTCCTATAGCTCTGTCATCTTTTATTCTATTACAGTTTTTTAAATTATACCATAGTATCTTATATTCTTTAAAGAAGAATCAGAGTATAAATACAGAGTCGTGAAACCTATAATAAGGCTCCAGATGTAAACAAGCCTACCCATTCAAAGGAAACTGATAAGGGTTTTTCTGCAGTACTACAAAGGTTTGGCCTATCTTTGCCAAGTCCTCGCTTTTAATGAGGATATCGTTAAAATAAAAATCACATCATTACATGGCAAATACTACTTTCTTGATAATAGTAACTAGTACTATAGATGCTATTTTAAGCTGGGAAAATAAATCAAAGTATGTTTACAGGCAGAAAAGAAAAGTATAGCTAGCACTTACTTTCATGCTTTTCTTTAAGTACTTCTAAACTATGCTAGTCTATGAAGGAACTTATCTTACAAAAGTTAGAACTCCATAACAAATTTTACACTACTTATCATAGTCTTGAATCTTGAACTAATTATAAGATTACCCATTTTCAAAAAGGGGATTTTTATAGTATTAAGGATTTATTCTTTCAACCAGGTTTGATCTCCAAGGTTAATGGTAATACTTAAGCTATAACCTGAAGGTTATATAATTTACAATAAAATAACTACTTAATGTCTTATAACATGATTCTTGACTTCTTATTAAAGGATTTGTAGCCAAAATACAATATAATTAATAAATTTATTAAACTTGAGCCAAGTAAATTCCCCATAATATTATCTTCATAAGTATATAAACTATACTATCAATGATAATATTTGAAATAAAACTTACCAACTTAAAGTTTGCATTTCTAAAGATCTTAGGTCTTATACTATTGTTCTTTTGACCTTTTTAAAGAACTTAGGGCTATTTCTTATTATATAGGGGAGAGTTTATGTTTAAATTTTGCACCAAGGTTATAAAATAAATTATCACCTTTCTATGCATAAAGACTATATTAATCTAAGCCAAAATCTAAATCGAGAAGTTTTCCAATCAAAAATAAACTTATGATTATCATGGCATTGATATTAGATTTTGTATGATTATGATGATTAAACAATAGAAAAGGAATGATTTTCAAAGGTCTTTGCATGTAGCGTAGAGCAAAGGACCTCGTTCCACGACTTTGGATAAAATTGATCATTTAAATGATTGCTACCAATCATTCCTCCTTCGAGCAGTGGTTTGAACTATATGCAAAACCCACTCTTCGTGAATTATTTAGTTGCTATCGTGGCACTCTCTCTTCCAAGTGTTGCATGGTTTAAAGGCCTGAAACGCTAACCCTAACATCATTTGCTCCTTTTCCCTCGGTGCTGGTCGCTCTGCGACTGTGCTGGGCGTTTCGGCATGGCCATTTGTCTGAGAAGTGCCCTTCATGCTGGTTTTACGGTCATAGTTTCTTTAATAAGCTGCCTGTTGAAGTTCTGACCTTCTTCGTCCATTAAATTCTCCTCTGTCAAGCCAAACTGATCCCTCGCTGGTGTTAACCTTTCCTCCGGGGTTTCGATGGTTGATTACAGTCCTTTTTTTAACCTTTGTGCAAGGTTTGGGAGTTATCCATTGTGTCCTTCCTGGCCGTTGTGTTGCCTCCCTGCACTGTTAGTTAGGATGCCGTTACCAGTGGTCATGTTTCTTGAACCAATAGGTAAGAAAGAAGAATTTAAGACTTAGTTCTCTTCTTTACCTTAGCTGTAAGTTACTTTTCTTTCACAGCGAAATACAATATTCTAAATAGGGTTTGAACATTGTGGTTGCAGGTATTTACAGCTCCAAGCACGTGGCCTTTATGCAGGAGGATTTGGAACAGCGACTGCAACCCTGGTAAGCCTGGTTACACCATGGCTTGTCCTCCTTATGGTCTTCAATTGGGAATTTCTGTGGGTTGGCTTGAGAAGCCTGAAACCCTTAATCCATCGTTTTAGTCTTATGACTGCTGTTTTAAGAAATAACCAGTGAAACCCTTCACGCTATGTGAAGGTGCTCGGCTTAGGCCGAAGCTGTAATTACTAGTTTCTCTTCTGTGTTAAATAAATTATAAAAGAAATACTGTGCAAGGGCATTGAGCTGTAAGCCTGCCTGCAGATGAGGCTGTGACCTCGATTTCTCAAATTACTGTATATTTGAAAACATCTGGAAGCTTTTGCCCACTGTTTATGATATAAAGTGTTATTCTGTCTTTTTAAACTATAACTTTGTTTGTATTTAAAGTATTACTTCCTTGTTTAAGATCTGTATAAGAAATAATTAATATTCAGGCTTTAGAACAGCCTTATAATATTGTTTTACAATGCGGCCGTAGTGAATCCTTGTATTATTTTTATAATTGTTATTTATTTGCAATAAATAGATAACTAGGGTTAAACCCTATTTTCACAGTTTGAGAATAGTTTTGTTCCTTAAATTGATTTTAAGTATAATAGTGTTACTCTGTTGTATCTGTGGGTAAATTAAAAAATTACTACCCTATTGACTAAGCTTGCTTATACGAGCAGTTCTGTTATTTACTTTTGATTTTATAAAAGCAACTGAGTTAGTTAAATAAATGAAATTATTTTAAAAGGTTGTTGTCAGGTTAAAAACCTGAGTTATACGATGGTTTGCTTATAATGAAAAACTTCGTTAAGTAATATAAGTAGGGTTTTTATACTTTAACCATACAGGTTCTTATTTCGATGTTTTTGATTTAATTTAACTATATAAGTTTTGGAAAAGTCTAGCTGCCTGTCGAGCATAGTACTTTTAACTCCAATTTATAAAATAAATAATATTTAATTTCTCTTAAGATTATATTGGGTAATATATATAAATCTAACATTGTTATTACAATAACAATTACTAATACAGAAATTATAATCTTGTTTTTAGTTGAAGTAATAGATTTTCCTTTTGTTTAACCTTGATTATTTTCATAAAATTTAGAATACTATTTATTATTTAATTCTTTGCAGTTTATATTGTTCCATCAATACTTTGCTGCAATTAGTTTATTTTTCTTAGTTGTAAATGTTTTACTTGTATTTATTCTATAAGAACAAAATATTAACATACTTCTATTCGGAAGTAACCTGTATAAACCTAGTCCAAATTGAAAGAAAAAAAATATTAAAATGAAAAGAATAAACATTATAAACACACATTACTTACAGTCCTGTATAGTTAACACTAATATCTGATATTATAATACTGGTTTCTTACTTGAGTTTATTTTTAGTAAAGAAGCTATCTAAAAACATAGGATGGTACTAAAGTAAACAGTATGAAGTTCTAGATGATCTTTTACTATCTAATCTTCATAGAAGAGTTGAAAAGAAACAATTACACAGTACTAAGAATTAATTTCATTTCTTTATATAACTGTAGGAAAATAACATATAAAATTTGTAAAAGCACTTGTAGTAGCTAAATAGGAACTCGGTTCAGAAGAATACTACTTCTCATCACTGAGATACTATGCTAGAGTACGGTCTGGTGATCCTAGATGTGAAAAACACAGTAATTTTTAACAGATTTAACTACTGGTATTCTGAGATACTAACTTCATTAAAATTACTAACTCTTTTGACAAGTAAAATAAACATAACATGCATCCATTCATATTCAGTAAACATAAAGAAATAAATGACAGAACCTGTTTTAAACTGTGGACAACAATCAACAATAGGAGGCTGTTCCTCCCTACCGACTCCTGGAGAGCGCTCAGATAGCGACTTCTCAAGACCCCCGAGCTTGCTCTAGTCTCCCTGGCTGGAACTAGGTGCAGCAATGTCAGATACCAGTCCTCAAACTCGGTATGAATACCGAACTTATCAGCAAGTCCTCTCAGCTAAAGCTGTAAATAAAATCAAGTTACTACAGCAATCCACTCAAAACACTTCCTTACTATTTTTCCCTCTTTCCTCAATGAAATTCCTGAATAACATTCACCTGAATGAATTCTCTCTGGAATAAAATCTGAGCAGCCTCAACTCTCTTCATTGAGTACTTTTTAAAGATTGCCTAGGTCTTTGTTGGGTTAACTGTCATTTAATGAGCCACCTGCTCTGATTCCACTTTCTTGGGGAATCATGACCCCAAATATAGGGAAGTTGCCACCTGCAACTTAGGAAGTGTTTGAGGATGCTGCCACTTGTCTTTTGCCTTTCCACCTAGTTCCATCCACCAGTTTGACCAGTAACCTCTTTTAACAGCTCTCCCATGCTGTTGTCTCCATAATTTATTTATTAATAATAAAATATTCTGAATTACACTCCATTATTGTTGACTCTGCTGAGTCATCAATCCCTACATAGGATTAAATTTAATCATAATGTCTTAGAAATACAATAAAACAATTTACAAAATTTTACAAAATTGGGGTATGTGACAATGTTCTTGGATGATGTTCTTTCTTCTTCTTTTGCTTATCTATCTCTTTCTCCTGATTACCTGCAGCAGTAGAGGGTGGGTCTGTGGTTGGTGGAATGGAGGTCGAGGGTTTTTTTGGTTGGGGAGGTGGTATGACCACTTCCGGCTGTGGAGATGTAGGTGGCTATGAAAGGTCTGGTTATGAATCTGGTGGCGGTGGGGGGGGTGATGATGGTGGTGGTGGTGGTGATGGAGTGGGAGAATGGACGGGGGTAGAGGGGTTGGATGGAGTGTGTTGTGAGCTTTCATCGAAAGAGATATCTTTCGGCGGTGTAGTGGGTAGGTCGTTCTGGGTTTCGGGGTCGAATGGCTCCATGAAAGACTGTGTTTGTCCAATTACGTTGCCCTCTTGGTTGGTTCAGGTGAATGTCGTTGTGATGTTTGCATAGATCTTTTTGCTTGCATAGAGAGGAGAAATTGTTTGAATTTTCTGAGCTAACTGAAATAGCACAGGCAACATCTCGAATAAAGCTTTAAGCTCGGCGTATTTGTCGAACTTGGCTTTCACTGTCTCTGGGGTTGCTCTTTGATATACATCGTGGGGGCTGTCCGACTGTTGTGCTGGTGGTTTCTCCTCGATTACTAGTGTCAATGATGGGGGTGGGGGGTCGACACAAGGTCTATGACATTTTCAGGTGTCGGCGTTGTTTTTTCTTTCTTCGGGCGACCCTCCGGGGCTCCTGCTTCCAGAAACCTTTGAAACTGAGTTTCAACTGATACTTTGTTTGCGGTGGCATCCTCTATAATGTTGACGGCTGCGGCTACTAGCTCCTCTTCATCGTCGGACGATTCAGTAATGATAAGCTTGTGCTTACCTTTGCCTTGTTGTACTTTTTGAGCCTTAAGTCTCTTTCTGGCGATAGCTATCTCCTCGGCCAGTTTCTTAATGACGCCTTGGGATAAAGCATACTCAGGTTCGTCGGGTTGGACTTCTCCTGTTGATACCTGAGTTGGGTCGACAGTTGCCAGAGCCGGAGGGGTTGTTTGTTGCTGTGGGTGTACCTGTGATTGATGTTGTTTTGTCGGCTGTGGGTCAACTATCTTTGTAGTCGGAGGCTTGATAATGATGTGTACATGACTAGTGGGCTCGGTCGGGGTGTCCTCCAACACAAATGTACTTATATAGAGGTTGAGCTCCTAGTCTTCCTCTTTTTCCCTGTCGGTGAGTGGCTCCTCGATTAAGAAGTTGACCTGTTTAGCATCCTCTGGTACTAGTATTTTAGTCTTTGCCTGTCGGGACAATTCTTGGAAGATCTGGTGGACAGTTGGATAGTAGTCGAGGGGGATAGCCTTGGGGTCCTCGCCTTTCATATACCAGACTGACGTATGGTCGAGCTCCAACTGTATGTGGGAATTCGCAGGTAGATTGCATCGGATATTTTGAGGTACCCGCCATCTAGTCATGCGAACCTTTAACTGTTGGAACCAGTTTTCCAAAAATACCTTCCCCTGGGTCAGTTCATACTCGATTCCTTTTTGTGAGAAGGGTTTAAATCTGTACATGTCGAATTTTGATGTCGTTCGGAAGACTGGGCTGCCTTCGGGACAAATGTGGTACATCATGATCCGCAAGATGAGGGAGGGGAACTTGATGATTCCTCCTGTCTCTTGGCATCACTCACAGACAGTTTTGATCATGTCGATGACATAATATCCCCATCTGTATATGCGACCTTCTGTGGAAATTGTGTCGATGGCCTCCAGCATTTCGAGTTTGAAGTCACTGCCCCGACCTGCTAATGTAAGTGTGATGGTGATGATTTTTGCCACAATATATGGCGTACGATATGTGATTTGTCTGATCATCAATCCTTTAGAATTCCTCCCTGAGGACGAGCCCGTAAGCCTTTGGACCAACCCTTCCTTGATCCCAATTGGTACAGGGTCCCCTTGGTAAGACATGCCGGTGAGTTTGGAGATGACATCCCCGGTAATGTTGATCAGCTTGTCGAAGTAGAATCTACCGTTATGGTAGCGGCTGATAATGAATTTGACGGCCGCTTCCTTCATCCCATCAAAGTTGGCCATCAAAGGTGCGTTGGCATAGCCATAGAGGGTACTGTGTCGGATTTTCTCGGCGGCCTGGGTCATTTTCTTGTCTTCGAAGGCCCAGTCTTGAATCTCAGCCCATAGTTTCTGCCATGTACCTTCCTAGACCTTGGTGTTTGTGATCTTCTTTAATCGGCAGACTAAGGGCGTATCCTCTGCTTGCAGCTCTTTTTCTTTGGTCGCTGCTCAAGTTAGTTTGGGCGCCATTGTGTCGGATTGGTCGAAGTTGTTACAAGGTTCTTGGTTTTTGGTCGACTGAGGATGCGGATGCTCTATGGGTAAATGATGTGGTGAATGAACCTTCGACGGTCCCGTATTTATAGGAAAGGGTGTGGTTGCATGCGGGGATGGATGTATTAATGGTGGACGGGACAATCTGGCTGTAATACTCGAGTGTGACTTAATGGTGGATGGTGTTCGATGCTCAAGTCCATCAATGCATGATGGGACTTTTGAGGTCATCGGTCGGTGTCGGTGATGATAATGGTCGCCCGGCCTGGTCGATGAAGATGGTCGAAGATGATGATGTCAGTTGTCGAAGTAGTGGGTTCCTGTCATGTTTTGTTGTGTCGAATGTATTGTTTTTGGAATTTTTTTGTTTTCTATGGGTTTTTGTCGCTGGTTAAGGTTGTTATATGATTATTTATTTATTTATTTATTTATTAGTTTATGTAACGTTTGAGTCGGGATCCATTAACGAGTTTTAGTCGGATTGAACCATTGGGGTGTATTTCTTCCACAACGTAAGGTCCCATCCATTCTGTGTGAAGTTTCTTGGGTTTTCCTTTGACTCGACTATTATAAAGTAAGGCAAGGTCACCGATCGACAGGTTTTTGTTTTTGATGTTACAGTCGTGCCATGCTTTCTGTTGTTGCTTCTGAATCTCTTGGTGTTGTATAGCCATAAGTCTGTGTTGTTCCAGCTTATTGAGTTGAAAGAGTCGATCCTTTCTTACCTGTTCGACATCTACATGTAATAATTGTGCAACAATAGGTGCATGTTGTTGGAAATGTAGGGGGACGACTGCTTCATGTCCATATACTAGTCGAAAGAGGGTTTGGTCGGTCGATCGCTTATAGGCTGTCCTGTGTGCCCATAAGACTACAGGTATTTTCTCATCCCAGTCGTCTTTGTCGGTATTGCATATTTTGGTTAACCCTTTTGTCAATGTTTTATTAAAATCTTCAATTGCATCGTTCGACTGAGGGTGGTATGCTGTACTTCGTTGGTGGTCGATGTGGAATTGGTCGGTCAAATTCTTGATAGTTTTGTTGATAAAGTGTGTCCCTTGGTCACTGATTAATGTGAGTGGGCATCTGAAGCGAGTGATGATGTTTTCGTAGATAAACTTAGCAGCTACCTCACTTGAACATGTATCGACAGGTTCAGCTTCTGCCCATTTAGTGACATATTCTACTGCAGTGATAATATATCGTGCACCAGATCATTTGGATGGGATAGGAAATGGTCCTATGAAGTCTATAGCCCAGATTTCGAATGTGAGACTAGGGTTTATAGATATCAAGGGAATTTCTGTGCTCAGCAGTGGTCAACCAAGTCATTGACATCTGTCACATCGACTAACAAAGTTTTTGCAATCTCTGTGGAGTGTCGACCACCATAATCCTGATTGTTGGATTTTCTTGGCAGTTGTGTCTACTTGGAAATGTCCTCTTGCAGGTCCATAGTGTGCTTCATCCATGATTTGGTCTCGTTCATGGTCAAGTACACATCTTCTGAGGATGTCGTCTAACCCTATTTTGTATAAAAATCCATTGATGAGGCTGTAAGGTGCAGACTTCATAGCTAGGATTTGTTTTTTCTTGGTGTTCATACCTTCTGGTGCCTGACCTATCTCTAAGAACTGAGCACTTTATTCCAGTTCTTCTGGAACTACTTCTATACGAAATAAATGTGCATCTGGTAAGTTGTCATCAACTCTAGTCGGTTCCTCCCTTGTTTCTATGCGGGATAGGTGGTCGGGCCTGACATTTAGCTTTCCTGGTCAGACAATGACTTCAAACTCAAACTCTTTGAAGAGAAGCAGCCAGCGACAAATTCTCCCATGATGGAGTGGTTTATTGACAAGGTACTTTAGTGCTTGATGGTCGGTATAGAATGTGAAGGGATTGGCTAAAAGGTAATGTCGATACTTTTGGAGTGCAAAGACCATACCTAGGGCTTCCCTGTCAGTGGTCGAATAGTTTCTTTCAGCCTTATTTAATTTTTGACTACTATAGACTATGGGGTAATCCATCCCATCATCCCCTGGTTGAGTCATGATTGCTCTGATTGCTATTCCTGATGCATCGATATGCACATGAAATTTGGTTGACCAGTTTGGAAACTTAAGTATGGGGGCTTCGACCAGTTTTATTTTTAGTTTGTCGAAGGAGATCTGACATTCTTCTGTCCATTTAAACTCCTGATCTTCCTTTAGTAGTTCTTCCAGAGGGTAAGTCATATCTGAGTAGTGTCTTATGAATTTTCGATAATAGCCTGTATGGCCAAGTAACACCCTGACTTGTTTAGGGTTTACTGGAGGTTTCAGGTCGAGAATAATCTTAATCTTGGCAAGGTCGACCTTGATGCCTTCTTTACATACAATATGCCCTAGGAGTATGCCTATGGGAGTCATAAAGATACATTTCTTAATGTTCAAGGAAAGTTGAATCTGTCGACATCTTTCCAGCATAAGTCAGAGTCATGTGCAGTAGATTGTCCAGTCGTCGAAGTATACTACCATGGTCTTATATATATATACTCTTGGAATGTTTTGACAACAATTTGAGAGAATACTGCAGGTGCATTCTTTAACCCAAAAGGCATAACTCGGTAAGCAAAAGACCCAAATTCACATACAAATGTTGTTTTCTTTTGATCCTCTTTTGCTATTGGTACTTGGTTATAGCCTGAGAATCCATCTGTAAATGAGTAGCACTCATGGCCTACAACTTCATTTAGGATTTCATCATCATAAGGTGTGGGGAATGGATCTGTTAGTGTGACTTTGTTGAGCTCTCTAAAGTCAACACAAATTCTTAACCTTTTCGGGTCGTGTTTCTTGGGCTGTACGACCATGGGACTTTTCCATTCCGACTGGTCGATAGGGTAAATGATCCCTGCTAATAACATGTTTTCGATTTCCTTTTTAACTATTTCTTTGTACTTGTGAGCTAGTTTATATGGTCTTTTCTTGACAGGTCGGACATCAGGTTTAGTGTCTATTTTCATTTCACCCATTTCTTGTACTAAACCTTTTAGGTCTTTATAGTCTCTGGAAAATACATCCTAGAATTCTCTAAGTAAGTTCACTATTTCGGTGGTCTGTTGTTCACTCCAATAGTCCCCAATTTTTGCGATTTTTGGTGGGTCGTCATTTGAAATGTCGACCTCTTTAGTTTTCACCTTGGCATCTAGCCACTCTGGTGCTTTAGCTTCGTTGATCGGCCAATTTCCTTCTTTGAACTGTGAGAATGTAGCAAGGAAGTCGGCGGCAGTCATTCTGTCGAGGTCTGGTTTGTCAGTGGTCGCGACCTTTAGGATTGAATGGATAGGTTTTGTTGTTTCAATATGGTTGGATTTCCATCTAAAGCTCTTGCCTTCTGTGTGTTCATTTTCTAATTGTAAACCGGTCGACTTGGTTTTCTGTTCCGTGTGTATGCTGTTGCAGTCCTTAATCTATCGATTGTCTTGGTAGGTTTGTTTTTTGGTCGGTTGGAGAAAGTGTTTGATTTGTTGTGCTGGCTCGGCTAATTGTTCATTTTGAGGTACGAAGTTGAAGTCTCTAATGAAATTTTCCCTTAGTTCATGCCAGAAGAAGGTTTCTCCTCTTGCTTCCTCCATCTTATACCATTTATTGGGTAAGTCGGCTAGGGTTGAAGGTAACAAGTGTGGCCAAGTTCTTTCATCCTTAAATCCAAGTCTTCGCCATTCCTTTTCACAATTCTTGATATGTTCATCTGGTTTTTGGCCTTGGGTGAAGATAGGGATCTGGGCTTGCTGGGTTAACTTCTTTCCACCAAACCGTTCGACAAAGTAAGTCGAAGCAGTTGTCCAGGTCTGTAGTTTTGTTTGATGGGTGTCCCACCATCTAGCTTCTTGACCTGTGAATGTTTCCACTAATCTTTGAAGTCGGCCATGTTCTCCAATATTTTTAGATACTTGTTCGACATGCATGACTAGGGATTCCCTAGCCTTATACCTTGGTTGTTGTGTAGTGTTTACGTTGGTCGGTTGTAAGGTAGGGCGTTCCCTTATTCTCTTTTCAAAGATTTTGGGGATAATTGAGACTATAAAGCACTGGTGGGTGGGTTTTTTCTGTACTTTTTGTATAGTCTAGCAACATCTTGCTTGTGTTTCATAGTTTTCCATTTCCCAGTCATATAATTCAGCGTCGAAGTTATAACCAATTGAGTCTTGGTTTCCTAAGTGAAGTTCTCCATGGATGTTTGGTTCTGTATAGTCCGTATTGTTGTGGATCTGGTACAGTTGTCTGACGTCGACTTCCTCATCAATAGGTTCTGTCCAAGGCTCTCCTTGGGATGGGTGAATGGGTACAATGACTATGTGACCATTTCCTTTTAGCTTGATTCGTTCCTTGTCTAAGGATATGGATGCTTTCATTTTTCATACCCAAGGTCGACTGACTAGGGCTGGGAAGGAGATGGAGCCTTCCTTTGGGTCGATAATTTCAAATTCAACCTTGGTCAAGATTCCCTTAATGGTTGTGTCGACATTTTTCCAAACCCCAATGGGTTCAATGAGGCCTTGGTCAGCTAGTTTTAGGTAGATTCCTGACTCGTAGAGTTGAGGTTTTCCCATCTGTTCCCAGGTATCCCGGGTCATGATATTTACTTGGGACCCAAAGTTGAGCACTACTTTTCGAACGTGGTAACCTTCGATTTCTAGGTCGGCAAGTGGGTCAGCATCATTTTTGTCTTTTTGGTTGAAGCTGCAAATGTTCTTAGTTTGTTTTCCAACATTGGTGCCTTTTAGTTCCCGCAATAAGTTGATGAATTGAGCTATGGGTGTATGTGTTTGAGTGAGTTGGATTAATTGATGTAGTGTGTCGGGTCAACTGTTAACGAGGTCTTCTTGTCATGCAATGTCATGAAATATGTGTGTGGCTTCTTGATATGTTTGTTTTTCCTTGCTAGGGTCAAGATACGCATTTGTGTTTTTAATCTTCCTAATCTGAGGGTTATCAGGCCCTGTTTTTGTGCCTTGTCAAGTGACAATATGTAAATTTTTAGTAGTTATTACATCATGCTTATGGACACAAGACAAGACATTAACATTTTTCTTATTATTGATTTTTCCTAACATAGTAGGACAATCCTCAAGTGAGTGATCACCTACTCCACAATGGTTATAGAATTTAAGATCAGTTCTATCTTTGTACGGATAGTCTGCATATCGGTGAAATTCTTTATAGAATATGAAGCACTGGGTGGGTCGACACAGTCGAATGTCACGATTTTCAGGGGATCGACCTCTTCCTCCATACCCTTGGTGTTGATTGTCGTACCGTATTTCATATCGTCGGCCATTGTATCGTTGTCTGTTCTCTTCATTTGATGGGTTGTTTTTCTTGTGATTTTGCGCCACTGCATTTGTTTGATATACCGCTTGGTAGTTTTGTTAGTTCTTTAGGTTGAATTGACAGTTGACGGTGTTGTGAATTTTGGGCTCATAGATGGCGCACCAGGAATCCTTGCCGTTTTTCATGTTAAACGGACAGTCTGCTATCGAGTGGTCTCCGTGTTCCTGGAAAATGTCACAAAATGCTTTAGTTTGTACAAATCGGACGTCTTGTCGGCTATATTCGTGTCGACAGTTATCTTTTGAGTGGCCGTTTGTTGAACACTTGGTGCACCATATTTCCTGATTTTTGAGGGTCAGCTCCTGCAGAGACTTATGTACACTTTCTAGTTGTTGTTCCAGTCTATGGTCCGTGGGGTATGCGGGTATGTCTTCATCCATTTCAACCTGAAGAGATTTTGTCAGTGCATCCTCGTATGTTTTAAATGTCTCTAGACTAATATGGCGACGTACTTTTGGCGATAATCCTGCAGGAAACCATTGAATTAGTAGTTGTTCGTCAATAACATAATCCAATTGGTTTAGTAAATATTTCCATCGCTTGTCGTAGTCGTGCACGGTTTCTCCTGGCTTCTGTGAAGTAGTTTTAAGTTTCTTTATGGCCAGGTGTTTAGCATTAGGAGTTTTAAAGAAAGAGAAGAATTGTGCTTTAATTTCTACTTTCGTTGCTCTGGGTTTTCTTTCTGAAAAGGTCATGTACCAGGTCAATGCCCTTTTCCGTAATGCTCCTATGAACTGTGCCATCTGGCGATCTTCATCTATGACCTGGTTGGATTCCCAGGTCGACTCATAGATGAACTAGTGTCATCTGGGGTCTTCTTCGCCCTCATAAAGGGGAATGTGAGCAGATCCATGACCCATGTCTAAATCACTTTCACTGCTCTCAGACGTTGGTGGAGGTGGAGGTGGGGGTGGAGGTGAAAGTGGTGGGGTTATGGATATAGTCGGGCCTATGGAGCTTTGGTTGATGGAACTTGTGCTCCCATCGGTGGCTGATTCTTCTTCAATGTGCAGTCGGTTGTTGTCGACTTCTGCTATCGATGGTCCATTGCAACTTTGTGTGCGCGGGTTTAATTCTTTGATTTCTTCTAAAGCTGTACTTGGCCGGGGGGGGTGCTCCTTCATGTGTCGGTAAGAGCAAGTGGATACTTCAGAGGGAGGGTGCCACTTGAAATGTCACCCAGTTCCCTTCCAGCGGTCGACATATGATAAGATGTCAACCGGTGTATGTTTCGTCGCCTAGTCGAATCCATATACTATAGTAACCAGCTCTTAGTCGGAGGTCGTCTTTGACAATAGTTTGTATTCTGGTACGTGGATTTAATGGGGAAAGGGTCTTTCCTTCATCGGGAGTTCTTAATTGGAGAGCTTCTGGCTGCTCTATCCACATTTATTCCTCCTTAGGGGATTCCTCTTTCTCTACGCCCTCTTCCTATCGGTCATGACCTGACTCTGGTGGAATCTCCTCGTGGTCAGTCTCCCTAGGGTTTTGTCCTTGAGGCAGCCCTATGGCTCTTTTATGCCTGACTTTCCTTCTTTGCTGTCTTTCATCCCTTTCGAGTTTCTGAATGTCCGACATACTTTCGTATAATACTATTTGCTTGAGGTCCTCTTCAGTCGAATTCTCATTACTAGTGACTAATACTGGATTCTAGTCAACTAGGATCCACTACGCTTTACCTTTGAAACATGACCAGCTACCCCCCCATAGCCTACCCGACGCTTTTAGAAAGCCCGGATAGTTTGGTCTACTTGCTTAGGAAGTATTCCCACTCCCTTTCTGCAATGAATTTCTCCCACTTCTTCTTCTTTTCCGCCTAGTTCAAGTTTGTGGGCTGTTCGAGAAGTGATGGACAAGGTTCGACAATATGGGATACCCCTTTCTCGATCAAGAATTTGAATAGTAGTGTAGGTAGGGAACACAAAAATTGTTCGGTGAATTATGTGTAGAATTTATTTTCGATAGTTTCCACCGAAGTTCTGTCTTCGACTGCTTGTTCCTCACAGAAGTTGTCAGCGATTTTTTCAAACCACTCCAACAGATTTGTGCGTCCTCCTCGGATTAGTTTTTGGAGCAACTGTTCTTCTTTAGTCGTGTCCGGTTTTCTCATCCAGAAGTTGCTTCAGTAGTTGTGGCACGGATTTGACAAAATTCTCGTGTGTCTCTATGAAAAATCTTGCTTTGGCTTCAACGACTGTTAATCTGTTCCTACGTGCATAATTTTGCAAATAGTTGGCAATTTTATGCTCCCACCAATCCTTAATCTCCTACTCTGGTATCATATGTGAGCATATATTTTAGACATGTACTACTGGCAACGAAACCAATGTTGTAATCTCACAGATCACATAGAGTTACCAATAATACATACTAAAACATACATAACTATAAATCAGAGACAAGAGACAAGAACAGATAGGGAAACATATTATCTTATTATATTGAGTTCATACAAAGCAGAGAACTGAATTGAGTTCTCATTTGGCTCAACAGCCTAATATATACAATTTACAAATAGTTACAAAATAACTACCTATCGGTTCGGTGAACTGGCACGACTGTTAGTTAGCCGACTTAATCATCTAGTTTAGTCGGTCAACTGACTTAGTCAGCTGATCGACTAAGTCAGCCCATCAACTTAGTCGGCTGATCGACTAAATTGGTCTTCGTTCAAGTCGACTTCATCGACTTGCTCCTTCTACAATTATTCAATAGCAATAAATCCTTATAAAGGACAATTAAGTTTCTATAAGACAACTCATGCTAGCTCATAAATCATGCTTACAAATATGATAAACCCCCACAGGTGGCTAAAGCATTTTCCAACTCTGTCAAGGACCTCACAAATTAGCTAGAGCAAGATTGAGTTGTCATGAGTGATGGAAAAATGTTTTAATACTAGAAGCTTGAGATAATATCATGGAGGATTGGTTGGCAACAAAAGATAGAAGTTTCCTAGTTGACTAGCTTTACCTTATCCACTGAAAAGCTAGAATAAAGCAGGATAAATACAGAATATGCAGGAAGGTGTAGTTACTGAATCTGTCAGTCATTAAAGTGGGTAGGATCTAACTAGAATCAAGATAAAGGAAATCCTTGGTTATATATGGAAAGTGTTGACCAAGAGGTGCAAGTGGATGCCAACTACCTAGGCCAGTAGGTAGGAATTTAATAAAAAAATGATTAAATATTGTGATCCTAAGTACGGAGTGGGTTTATAATATTTCCCAACACCCCCCTTTAAGTCTAAATTTATGATGTATTTATCTAAAATAATTAGATTCATATAGGTGCATATAGGGACCAAAAACTAGACTATGGTCACCCTTTACAATTATTCTTGTCCAAAAAGGTGAGGAAAGAAGCAAAACCACATGGGGAAAATCCTCCCTCAATAAAGGATAAGGCACAAAATTTTGAACAACATGTCAATAGGAGAAGAAGGCACAAAATATCTACAAGTTTAGCTATGTTTGAACAAATAGCTGAACTTGTTGACATTTTCCTAAAAACACCTATTTCTCTTTTTGAGGGAAGATATATGAGCAAATTGATAGTGTTTCCATGGGATCCCCACTCTCTTCGATAGTGGCCAATCTATACATGGAATACTTTGAGAAGAATACTATTGACTCCTCCACCCTAAAACCAAGAGACTGGAAGTACACAAAATTTTGATTCAAAGTTGTGATTAGGGTTATAAGAGAAATTACTAGTGACGAAATAACTAAACTTGTTGAGATTTGCCTAAAATAACCTATTTCTCTATTTTGAGGGGAGATATATGAGCAAATTGATGGTGTTTGCTTGGGATCCCCACTCTCTTCTATAGTGACCAATATATACATGGAATACCTTGAGAAGAAGACTATTGACTCGTCCCCCTAAAACCAAGATACTAGAAGTACACCAAATTTCGATTCAAAGATGCGATTAGGGTTATAAGAGAAATTACAAGTGAGGAAATAGATAAACTTGTAGAGATTTTCCTAAAATCACCTATTTCTCTTTTCAAGGGGAGACATATGAAAAAATTGATGGTGTTGCCATGGTATCCCCAATATCTTCGATAATGTCCAATCTATACATGGAATACCTTGAGAAGAAGGCTATTCACTCCCCCCCCCCAAAAAAAACCAAGAGACTGGAAGTACACCAAAGTTCTAGTCAAAGATGCGATTAGGGTTATCAAAAAAATTATAGGTGAGAAAACAACCAAACTTGTTGAGATTGGCCTAAAATCAGATATTTCTCTTTTCGAGGGGAGATATATGAGAAAATTGATGGCGTTTCCATGGGATCCCCACTTTCTCTGATAGTAACCAATATATACATGGAATACATTGAGAAGAAGGTTATTGACTCCTCCCCCATAAAACCAAGAGACTGGATGTACACAAAAGTTCCATTCAGAGATGAGATTAGGTTTATAAGAGAAATTACAAGTGATGAAATAGCTAAACATATTGAGATTTTCCTAAAATAATCTATTTCTATTTTCGAGGGGAGATATATGAGAAAATTAATGGTGTTTCCATGGTATCCCCACTCTCTCCGATAATGGCCAATCTATACATGTAATAACTTGAGAAGAAGGATATCGACTTCTCCCCCTTAAAACCAAGAGACTGGAATTAGCACCAAATTTCCAGTCAAAGATGCGATTTGGGTTTTAAGAGAAACTACAACTGAGGAAATAGCTAAACGTGTTGAGATTTTCCTAAAATCACCTATTTCTCTTTTCGAGGGGATATATATGAGAAAATTAATGGTGTTTCCATGGGATCCCCACTCTCTCTTATAGTGTCCAATCTATACATGGAATACCTTGAGAAGAAGGCTATTAACTCCTCCCCCCAAAACCAAGAGATTGGAAGTACACCAATGTTCTAGTCAAAGATGCGATTAGGGTTATAAGAGAAATTACAAGCGAGAAAATAGCTAAACGTTTTGAGATTTTCCTAAAATCACCTATTTCTCTTTTTGAGGGGAGATATATGAGAAACTTGATAGTGTTTCCATGGGATCCCCACTCTCTTTGATAGTGGAAAATATATACATGGAATACCGCAAGAAGAAGGATATTAACTCCTCCCCCTAAAACCAAGAGATTGGAAGAGATTTGTAGAAGATACCAATATCATCTCGCCACATGGAAGAGAATGTATAGACAAGTTTCTAGCACACTTAAATAATCAGTCAAATCACATTAAGTTCACTATGGATATCCAAGAAAAGAATAAACTTTCATTCCTTGACGTCTTGTTAACAAAAATGGTGGATGGCTCTCTATCACACCAACTATACCGGAAGAAAAAACATACTGATACATACTTGCACTCTAAATATAATCATCTCCTGTCACAGAATATTGGCATTCTTAACACTCTTGCTACAAGAGCAGTGAAAATTTATGATACAGAGCATATTAAAGGATAACTATCACATCTCTCAAGGGTATTACAAGAGAATGGTTATGAAAAAAAAGACATAAAGAGATCTTTCTTAAAAGCACAAAAACCAATGGTTAAGAACCAAGGCGATCATGTAAGAAAGGCATTTCTCCCTTACATTCAAGGGAAAACTAATAAAATAGAAAAAAAACCTCAAACAAAAGCAAATAAAAAATTCCTTCTCCCCTCCAAACTCCCTGATAAATTTGCTTGATAAAACAAAGGATCCCATCGATCCTAGGTTAAAAAAGAGCATATACTCAATTCCTTGCTCATGTGGTGAAATATACATTAGGGAAACTAGATGTGCACTAAAAATCAGAATTAAAGAGCATTGTTCTGACATAAGAATAAAAAAGTCAGCAATTAATGAACATTCTTGGAAAACCAATCATCACATCTGCATAGAGGATACAAAATTCATTACAATTGAATATAATTACAACAAATAGATGCATTCAAGAAGCAATAGAAATAGAAAAACATCATAAAAAATTCAACAGAGATGAAGGGCTTATATTGAGAGAAAATTGGAAACCTGTGATACACAAAACAATAAAAAAAAACTAAGTAAAAATTTTGAGCCGACTTGATGAATATTAAATATTTTTTTGGCCTTAGGTAACTATTTATAAAAAGAACATAGCCTCACATTCCACTGAGATATCCTTTCTCCTGCAGATGGGCTTAGCTATGGAGTCTGAAACATACTTTGAGATTGACAACACCAACAACACATGTTTCCTCATCTTCAAAACATGTCTTTATATTCACCTGAATGAGCTGAATGAACCGACTTGATGAATATTAATTTTTTTTTCTTTCCTTAGTTAACTATTTATAAAAATAACATAGCCTCACATTCCACTGAGATATCCTTTCTCCTACAGATGGGCTTAGCTATGGAGTCTGAAACGTACTTTGAGATTGACAACACCAACAACACATGTTTCGTCATCTTCAAAACATGTATTTATCTTCACTTGAATGAGCTAAATGAACTTCTTCTCGTGAAATACTTTGACAAATAATTTGTGAACTCCATGATCATGCGCTAGAGTGTATATGCTGAATTTGTGTACTCCATGAACATGTCTTTATCTTCACTTGAATGAAATTATTCTTGTGAAAGACTTTGATAAAGCATTTGTGCCTTCCCAAATATGATACGAGGCTGTAAAAAATCTGATATATCATCAATATTATCATTTGGAACAATAAATACCAAAGGTATAGTGTCTCCATTAGGATATAGGGCTACAGTAGAAAAAGGTTGAGCAACTGGGGAAAATTGATGAGTGTAAAAATATGAATGATGGGTGGACTTGAGATCTGAATCATAGGTGTTTAGAGCAGATAAAAACATGTGAAATATAAGTCCAATTATGACTAAGGTCATGGATAACCAACCAGTGAAAAATAGGCAAGACTTGAAACCATTTGATATAAGTAACACTGCATAGGAAACCAACGAGGAATCAACTAGTTAGCTTGGGGTTTGTATAGTGTTAGATAGTATGGATAATTTGATAACATGCACATCATCCTAAAAATATGCTTCTAAGTCATAATTATAACCTTTTGAAGGGAGTGAGGAAGATTTGCTTAAAGACAAGTCAAGATCTAGTGAAAAATCACAAGTATTGGGAGATGAATGTAGTAGGATGATAGGTGGATTATTCAAGAAAGAAACTAAGATTCTTGATTCCGATATAGAAGAAAGAGAATATATATCAGATATATGAGGAAAGTATTTAACTCTAGCACTCAAGGCATATTTTATATCACCTTGGAACTGCGCACTATAACAATGTTCTGAGGAATATTCAACAAGCTTCTCGAGCTCATCTAGAACTTCAATGTTATGCTTCTCAAGCAACTGAGACATGATATCTAGCTTCTTCTTGAGACATTTATTCTCAATATGTAATACCTTTTTGTAATAAGAGTGCTTGGGTGTTGTTGTGCCCCTACCCAACAGCCTTTAAAAACCATTATTTCATCAAACAAAATTGTATTTTGTTTTGATGAAATGTTTGAATTTCATATAACAAAACTAAAGAATTGACAGCTACTGAAATGGTGACATTCCAGTAGCTACTGAAACATGAAATTCAAAGTTTTTAAAAGAAACATTTGTGAACTATGGATTAGTTGACAAAATCACTACTTTAAAATTATGATTTGGAGTGGATTTGCATTGAAAATCAAGTGATTAGTGTTATCATTTTTTATAACTTAA
>LPNX011144492.1:42204-102147 GCA_001517045.1 Pseudotsuga menziesii
CTGTCAGGATTTGTTGCCAGTTACAGGAAATCGCGTCCTCAACTAACAGACGATTTTCTGAGATTTATTTTGAGCAAATGGAGGCGAATCTTAAAAATCTGGCACATGGGTTTTCTTCAGAACAGACCCATTTAGCTAAACTCGGGAGGATTTCGCCAAAAAATGATGGATTTCGGGATATTTTTAGGGTTCTCTGAACGCGATTTTGGCAGTTGCGGCCGGCAACGAAATGTTTGGTTCCAGGAATTCGCCTGTTGCAGAGATGAATTTGTTTTGTTTTCTTCTGATTCTGCTTTATTTAAACTGAGAAGAATTTGATTGTAAAGGGGGAGCTGCCAAAGCACAAAAGATTTATCTTTTGGATGCTCTGAAAACTCTGCTGCTGTGATTGATGGTCGATACTCTTGGGAAGTGAAACCAAAACTGCTGGTCTCTTTTACCTGCGTTTCTGGATAGTGATCTGTCAGTAGCTGTAGCGTTTTGGACTGGTGATGTTATATACACAGTTACAGTTTTAAAACTTTAATTGTGGTTTATAGTATCTTTAGGTTTTGCAATTTCACTCTTCTACATTATAATGTTTGTTAAGATTTCTCTGATGAGTTGTGCAAATATTATTTTTATGGTATTGGTTGTTCCTGTTGTTGACTGTGTTAGTATATCATGTATTGTAGTTAATAATTGATATTATTATTACATTATGTGTAACGATACTTATATGAATTTGTATATTTAAATGTTTTTAAATATTACAAATGATCACATGCAGTATTCTTATTGATATCAGTCAGTGATAGGTTAAATTAATTATTGCTCCTAATCAGGATAGGTATTAGATTAGAATTAGAATTGATTTATTTTCTGCTTTTGTATCATCTGAATTATCTTGTTAAGTCAGATCCTTTTTATTAATTACATTCAGATCATCCTTTGTAATTATTGTATACTTGTATATAATTATAACATGATTTTGTATGATATAATTTTAGTCTAGACTCACGTTCTATTCATGTATTTAGGATTAGTTGTATTATTTCAATAGTTTCTAATTCTTGTAATATAACTTGGAGAAATCATTTGTAATTATAATCGTGTGACTAGCATTGACTATCAGTAGCATTAATAAAAAACCATTAGTCTTTTAGGATCCCAGGCTAACAGAGCCTTAAAATCTATCGGGAGCGACTATTCCAAACAGCTTGGAGCCTGCTTTAAGGGTCCCGGACTGGGTCGTTTTCCCCGTTGCGGGCTTAGTCAAATACGCCCGTCAACAGGTGTGTACCCTTTGTTCTGGGATTTCTTCATTGAACCTTCATCATTAGGCTTCGAACTTTCATCTTCATTATTTGACTTTGGCTTCTTCTCTTTCACGATTTGATTCTCTTTTGATTTTGCATTCTTACTTCCTTGAGATATGAGAGAATGATCCTTACCATTGGAGGATCTAATATCAACCATAGATATCAATTTATCTTTATCCTTTTTTAGTGAATCAAAAAATGTACTCAAAGAAGGAATTTCCAACTCAAAATAACAAGCCCAGTAGCATGAAAATTAGACACAAAAACTGAGTATTCAGGACCCAATTTTGATAATATGGAAAGAATCAATTTATCTTCCTTATTATCAATCCCACATTTCTTGATAAATAGAACAAGTGGTTTGAATTTTGTGAAGAATCCTTCAATGGAATCGAAACAGCTTGGATTCAATAAGAATAACTCATTCTCCCACTGATGTGTTATTATTTCATCTTGCACTCCAAAGAGAGACTGAATTTTGGTCCATACTTGATTTGTAGTTTTCAAGGAATCTAAATGAAAGAGTATATCAAGAGAAATATATAGGAAAACAAATCCATAGGATTCATAAAAACTATTATTCCACTTAGCTTTCTCAACAATAGCACGAGGGTCATTCTCCAAAGCTAGAGTAACTCTGTATAGTCCCTTATTGTGCAATAAAATGCCAATTTTTTTATTTATGATTCATGATAGTTGAAGGGATTCATGATCATAATTGAAGAGGAATCCACTCAAGAATACATTCTCAGCAACTTGCACAAATAAAAACTAGGAGAAAAATTTGGAAGATCAACCCAAGCTCTTCTTCAGAGAGGAGTATGAGTATGGATGCACTCTAATGTAGATAATTGATAGCTCCTAAACTACGTAGAACTTAAGAAACCTTGCGATATGAACTTGAAAACATGTGAGATATGATACCATGTGGAAACATCATCTCTAATGTTATTAAGAGTTAGAGCCTTGATGCTAAGAAGAAGCATAGGATGTAGATCTAGCTACAAGATAATTCTCACAAGCATGCACAAGGAAAATAGAGAGAATAATAAAGAGACTGAATACATGAGAAGTGATCCAATATCTTTTCAAGTATTATTGATCAAATTAATTGATTATTATTAAAATAGTAATACATACTTATAAAGGAAAATTGAGTTGCTAGAAGCCAACTCATGCTAGCTCATAAATCAGGCTTACTAAATATGATAAACCCCCATATGTAGCTAAACCATTTTCCAACTATGTCAAGGACCTCATGAATTAGATAAAGCATGAGTTAGATTTCATGAGTGATGAAAAAACATGTTAATCCTAGAATCTAGAGAGAAAATAATGGAGGATGGGTTGGAAATAAAAGATAGAAGTTTCCTAGTTCACTAGCTAAATACCTTGTCCACTGAAAAGTTCTAATAAAGCGGGATAAAGATAGAATATGCGGGAAGAAGTAGTTACTAAACATGGAATTCAATAAAGTGGGAAATATCTAACTAGAATCAGGATAAAGGAGCTCTTGGGGTATACATGGAAAGTTTTGACCAAGTGGTGCAAGTGGACGCCAACTATCTAGGATAGTAGGAAGGAATTTACTAAAAATGATTAAATGTTGTTATCTTGAGTATGGAGTGGGTTTATAATATCCAAACATTTATTGGAAATATGAACATACACTAACAATAATAGAAATCACATTAATGGATCATCATGCATATCATTAGAACTACGAGTCTGTTAAAAACTAGATTTTCTTAGATAAACTGAGGAGGTGTTTGTATCCATGTCCTTGAAATTTTTGAAATAATGAAAAATGTGGTAAAATTGTTTTAGCACCCTCATTGAATGAAAAATAATAGATATCAAATAGAAAAATTTCTACATATCAGGTCAAATATTCCCTATACATATTATATACAATCATGATGGAAATAAAGTATTGTGTTCCAACTCAACCATATACTTATCATGTATAACTAGATCCATTTCTGGTTGATGATAGCAATTACACATAAAAAGGAATCACCAAAAAATATTTTACTTCTGAATGACCCTTACAAAAAACAAGTATTGAACCCAACAAATTTAATTAGGTCACAAAAAATTGACGAACTAGGAAATACGAATAAAAAAAATACTAGTCACGAACTTCTCTATTCAAATAAAAGAATCTACAAGTATGTTTTAAACAAATCTATAAGAAGACAACCAAAATAATTACCATTCAATTGTAGTCCTTCCATTATAATACATGTGCATTCATTTATATTACAAACATCTCAAACATCAACAATTACAAATGCAAAATATGAACATATACACTCTCTTTAATGCCTTAGATCATTGAAGTTGACCCTCTTTAATCTTCCTTGGTTTAACTCTTGTCCGAAATCCAAGCTCCATTTTTTCGTAATCAGATCTACTGGCCGATCTAGTTAGATTTTGGTTTGGTATCATCAGATCTATTTAGATCTGAGTTTTTATACCTTCTATACTTTATACTCCTATTAATTCATGATTTATATGCCAGTTTCATAGTGATTAACTTTGCTTTTTTCGCAATTATTTTGTTTTGGATATCTACAGGGAACCATGCATGCATAATGGGAAATAAGCGGTGCCACTTCCTGAATTTAGTGATTAGTAAGTGGTGCCACGACCTGTACTCAATAATCAGGAAGTGATGCTCTCTCAGAACCACTCTATCAGTGACCATCTAGAAACCGTGCCAGGTAGTCTTTTTCGAGACTTTTTTTTTCAAAGTTTTGTAATTTTTTTTTTAATTTGCTTTCAGTTCTGAGTGTCTTGGATTTTTTAAAGAGATCTGAGTGTTTGAATTTAAAAATTTTGATGTGGTAAAGGCTTGTTTTGTTAAAATAAAAAATCTAGGATAGGCTCATCTTTTCATTTGCTTGTATGCTTGGTTTTAAATTTTGAAAAGAGTGCTTGAAAACTTAGTATTAGATTAGATCTCATTCTTACTGTTTGATAAGACTAAAGAGAAAGACTTCCTTATTGGTTTCTTGTTTTCATTTTTTCGTTAAATTAGTGAAAGACTTCTTTTTGCTTGTTTAAAAAAGATTTTTTTTGGTTGAAATTTAGTTGTAATTATGTTTGAAGACGAAATATTGGATCATGATGACCAGCCTCATAAGATTTCAGATCTCCATTTTTCTTCTTCTTTTTCACATTCTTGTCTCAATCAAAAGAAAAATATTAAGTATTTTTAAGTTAGATCTTTCTATTTTTGAAGAAAAAACTGAAAAAAGTACTTAGTATGCCTGTGAGTGTTTTTTGTATTTCTTTTTAGGGAAAAATATATCACTCCTTATCTGCTTGCTTTCAAAAGATAAATGAACCCACAAATCTTGTTTTATATTTCTCGATACTCCCTTTAGCTGCATGATTTATTTTGTATATCCATTTGGAGGATACTATACTCTTTCCTTATGGTTTGGGAACTATATCCCATACATCATTCTTTATTACTGACTTGTATTCTTCAGTCATTGGTTCTACCCATTCTTTCTTCTGTACGACTTCTTCATAGTTTGTGGGTTCTTGATCTACAAGATTACACATTAAGGCTACATAGTTGGAAAAAGTCTTAGGTTTCTTTCTTTCCCTTTTGGAGCCTTCAGGAGTTCCATATATTTCTGTCTCTCGAATAATTTCTCTTGTCCAAGCAGGCTTTCTCTTTCTTGATATCTTCATCATGGGAGGTTCTTGTGGTTTTGCTATGTCATGTTCTTTAGGAGCTTCATCTTCAGGGAGACATGTAGTTTCTTTATTTCTGGGAGGTGTCTCTTCTTCATACACTTCTTCATGTTGGCACTTCCTGAATCTCTTGAAGGCTACCTCTTCATCGAATGTCACATCTCGACTAATTTCCATGTGATGGAATCTAGGAATGTAGATTCTGAATGCTTTGGATACTTCACAATATCCAACAAATATCCCCTTCTTTCCAGAAGGGCCCAACTTGGTTCTTTTCTCTTTTGGTATATGAATATATACTGGACAACCAAATATCTTGAGGTGACTTACCTCAGGATTCTTTCCTGTGAACATCTCTTCTGGAGTCTTCAACCCAAGAGCACTATGAGATATCCTATTTTGTACATATATAATAGTTCTTGCTGCCTCTACCCATAGATGCATTGGAAGATATTGATCATATATCATTGTCTTCACTGCCTCCATGATGGTTCTGTTCTTTCTTTCCACAACCCCATTCTGTTGAGGATTCTAGGGAGTAGTTAGTTCCTTCTTGATTCTGGCATCTTTGCAAAGAGCTTCAAACTCTTTTGAGGTATACTCTCCACCATTGTCTGATCGGAGTGTCTTTATTTTCTTGTCTGAAAGATTCTCTATCAAGGCTTTGAACTCTTTGAATTTTTCAAACACTTCACTCTTTGCTTTCAAGAAGTATATCCAAGTATTTCTTGAAAAGTCATCAATAAATGTGATATAATATTCAAATCCACTTAAAGATGTTGAAGAAATTGGACCACATACATCTGAATGAATCAATTCTAATGTACCTTTTGTCTTTGTTTCACTTTTCGAAAATGGATTCGTGATGTTCTTTCCCTTTGCACATCCTTTGCAAATGCCTTCATGATTGATCGTCATATCTGGTAATCCCATCACTACTTTGTTCACATGAGGTAGAGCCTTGTAATTAATGTGGGCAAGCCTTCTATGCCATAGTTCATTGGGGTCAATGGAATTATGCACAAGGGCTGTTTTTGAGTGCCCCTTGAGTTTATACAAGCCTCCTTCTTCTTCACCAATAATGATTGCATCTTCAATATTCTTTCCTTTGGGCAACATGAGTACTTGGCCATCTATGAAAGCAACTCTGAATCCTTTTTTAGCTAAAGCTGATATAGAAAGTAAATTCTTCTTTACACTAGGTACATATAATACATTTTTTCATCTTTAGGGGATTACCTGAATCGAATTTGTAACTTGCTTCACCAACTCCTTTGATCGGATATTGATAGTCATATCCTAGTGATACTTTCTGAGGAGAGCTCTTTTATTCAAGTTTGGATAGAGTTTTCTTTTTTCTCGTCATGTGCTTTGAAGCACCACTATCAATAAGCCAAGTTTCTTCTCCAGGAGTTATATATCTAGAGAGCACAGAGAATAGCACATACTCTTCTGCATCTTCTTCTCTTGCTTGTTTTCTTGGAGGTCCTTCTTCTTCTTCTTCTTCTTCATCTTCATATTTTGCTAGATGATCATGATGTATTTTGTTGTTGTTGATCCTCTTCCTCTATTATTTCTTCCTTAAAGGACAATTTCGGGCAATGTGTCCTATCTTACTACAATTAAAACAGTCAAAATCAGAATAGTCTCTAATAGGAGGATTTTCTCTTACCCTTTGAATTCTTCTGGGAGGTTGAGACTCCTTGAAATTTCTTCTCTTGAAATTAGTTTGGACTCTTCTTCTTTTGGTGTGAGTGGCTAGGGCTTGATCATCTTCTTTTATTAAGGATTCTCTATTTGCCACTCTAGTCTCCTCTTGAATGCAGTCTTCCCATACCACATCAAACTTCATACTTTCTTTTCTGGCACACATCATCTGAATGAAGGACTCCCAGGGTCTAGTGAGACCATTGAGAGAAGTCATAACTGTTTCATCTTCATCGAGATTATCTCCAATAGCTTCTAGATGCTCTTTGATATGAGAAACCCTTGTAAAGTAATCTTGGATGGATTCTCCATGACTCATCTTGGTGCTCTTCAGTTGAGCTCTTAGATTCATCTTTTTGTTAATGTTCCTTCCCTCATACATTTTGGATAGGGAATCAAACATTTATTTTGGTGTTTTCTTGGATGAAACTTGAGGGATCAAGTGATCCTTGATGGAGTCAGCAATAATCCTCTGTGCCCTAATCATATCCTTTTTGTGCTTCTCCTTGGCTTCAGCTTCTTCAGGTTCTGCAACTTCTTATTTAACATACTGATGAAGATCATTCTCTTGGAGAATGAGGCCAATCCTGTATTTCCATGCTCAAAAATTCTCTATGCATTCTAGCTTATCCTCAAGCTTAGTGCTTGGGGCCATCTTGTCAAAAAATCACAAAAATTTGAAATTTTTCGGAATGAGAAATTGACCTTACCAGAAGATGCGCTTGAATGAGGTGAGTTGACTAGTGTGCTTGCATTCTAGAGATTTCAACTCTTCACCTTTCAAATCAGACTTGTAAGATTCAACTTTTGCTGCTTTCTGGTTCAGCAGTTTTCTCATGTAGCTGTCAAACTAGGGTTTGACTTTCCTGGAGACTCACATATCCAAAAAATTTGATTCTAGGCTCAAAATATGCTCTTTGGGAGGGTACAACTTTGTATGTAATCCGTTTTCTGAAACTCAAAAATTTTCCTGAAACCCTAATTTCTTCCAGGGAGAGAGAGAGCACTATTTCACCTTGTGAAAGCTGTCCTATTCAGGATAGCTCTGATACCATGTTAAAATTTCATATGCTTAGCTAAAACATCAGTATTTCATTTCATTTTCATAACAAAATCATATAAAAAGGATCACTAAAAGAAGCAGTTTCACAAGAACAACACAGATTTATCCTGGGAAAACCCTAAAGGGAAAAACCCAGCAAAAGCTTCCTCAATATAGATGCCCCAAAAGATAAAAGATAAAGCCAACAAGGAGATCAAATCCTGATCCTCCTCCCTCTCTATATACTTCTCTCTTCTCCACTAATGCACTACACAAGTGAGAGTGTTTGTTCCAAATGAGGATTGCCACCCTCTATTTATATTCATTCGTTCATTTTAATAATTAAATCCGACATGTAGGATCAAGTTAATCATGTAGGCTCGAGTTACACATGTAGGCTCAAGTAACCACAATAGGGTGCTAATGACCCACCTTTACAATTAGAGGGGACTACCTCATGAATCTTATTAGTTCTTCTGATTAGAAGCATCAGGGTACAAAGTAACACAAGTGGTTCTCCTGGAAGGACCATCGGGGACCACAAAAAGATACATATAGAATATTCTTCGAAGTTACAATATTTCAACATTTATATGCATTTGTTTTGTGTGTAAATATGTTAGCCTGATGAGTTCTCCATCCCTACACCTTATTGTCAACTTCTGAGCACTTGTAACTAAAAGCCTTGTAATTGAGTGAGTTTCATGCATGTCTTGAGAGTGGAAGGTCATATAAGTCACCTGACTTGATCCACATTAGAAACCCTCAAAAAAATTTAAGTTACGAGGCATCCTCGAGCTACAACCTAGAGGAGTTTCCTGGAGTGATAACAAATTGGCGCCGTTGTTGGGGAGAGAAGACTAAAGCTCAACTTCCCTAGGAGACGACATAGATCCTTGCTTTGATGATAGACAAAGATTGGACATTAATCTGGTTGTAATCATCTATCTGGAAACTCCATTGTAATAAGGTGGCTTCAAGAAGGCCAAGTACCAGAGAAAACCCTCAGGGGCCACCATCAACACCGGTTTCAGATCTAGAAGAAATTTTGAGAAGAGCTAGGGCTTCACTAAGGTAGACTAGCAGTGCTGCAAAGGAAGTCACACCAGGTATTTTATGAAATATTTCTACTATTATTTCTTTTGCTGAAACACTTAATTCTCAGGAATTTATAAATATATCAGAGAACTGTAGGGTTTGGAAATCTTCAGGCACTACTGCTTGTGGAGATCTAATCCCTGGTGACTCCATCGGGATAAGTATACCACCACCACCTTCCCAGCAAATACCTTTATCAGTGCTACCTTCCTCAACCCTTTCCATACCCATTTCCAATATGGTTGCCTCTCAATTGACCAAAATGGAAAGGATCCTAGTAGCTAGGTATGACCCCCTAAATTTTCCAAATCCCCTCTCGGTCATTCCTACTGGAGATTACCTCAAGTACATGCCTAAGTTCATAGGAGAAGGGGATTTCGCAATTGAAGGACCAAGGGAAGATACCTACAAGGAGTAAAGGGCCAGGTGACTTTGCTCCACGAAACCCTAATTTTGTCCCTTATAGAAGAGGAAACCCCCCAATTCAGATTCTTAGAAGGGAAAGGAATTAAGGGGAAGGTCAGAGAATAAGAGCTCCATTTCAGAATGTTGTATTAGAAGAAGAGCTAGAATTCATTGAAGAAGAAGGAGAAGTTGAAGACAACATCCACTGCATGGAGGATGAGGTGGACTATTATTTTTTGACACAGGAAGAAAATGAGGAAGCCCTAATTGATGAGCAGATCACTGAAGAGGCTGTATATCAGGTTGATGGTTAGGGAGGGTACAATCTAAGATCTAGTCTGGTTTCTCCTCTCAAGAAAAATGCTATCTCTATCAAACAGCCTGCTGCACCAGCTAAAAAGATTAATGTTTTACCAAAGAAAATGGCTGTCATATAGCTATATAGCTATATACTATTATTTAGACATGGAGAAGGTTGGGAGTCAGATCCCAACTAACTCCATACAGGGGCTAGGCCTAAAGGCCATACTATTGGCACTCGATAGGATAGTAAGGCTAGCCTCACTCCACCAGGCCTCGCGGCCCTTGATGTTCTATGCAGTGGAGTGCATGAGACCCATAGTTTACAATTGGATTACTACGATGTTGAGAAACATGAAGTATCAGCTCAGCGACTGCAAAATGGGTAGGGTACAAAACTTTGGTTTCAGCAGTATACTGAGCATGTTCTTCTTTGAGCGTGTTTTGGGATTGAGCCCTAGAGTTGACGTTCCTCTTCACGGGTTTCGAGATATGGCCCAACGACATTGGGAAGATGCGATGCGTAGACTGGGACTATTGTCACTATAATCCCAATCCCAATCCCAACTAGGACAATAGATCAACATGCGCATATCATCCCTAAAGTCTATATATAGATTTATGCTATCAAATTGTCATTCTAACAATCTCACACGTAAGAATCTTCGTAATAATGTTGGATCCTTCACATGAGATAAGCGATTAAGCTGTGACACTACTACCTGCGAATCAAGATGTACCTCAAGAGAGAAAACACCATGTGAAATGGCATCCCGCAGAAGCTCGATAATGACACTATACTCAGCAACATTGTTCGAAGAGGGCCATAAATATACACCTCTTGAAGACAATACCTGACCCGTAGGAGTATAAATCACCCAAGTAGCAGAGGCTGAGTGTTGAGTGTAGCGGCTAGCGTCATCTGAGAATCCTATATATATGGAAGAATCCATTGACATCTGTCATAAGAAACGAAAGCTAATCACAAACTTGATCACCATAAGAAAAACCTAACTATGAAAAATACTGTACAATAATATACAATAGCTAGCCCTGAATGAGAATCATGCATAGTACTTTTTAAGATAGAGCCCATTTTTAGGCTCCGCCAAGGCTATCCCCTCGTAATCTACTAGCTCATATGCACCCTTTCGTAACACATGTTTAACAACATAAGGGCCATGCCACATGGGGTTAAACTTTGATTCCCCCAAGGGTTCTTTAGCTTGATCCCACAAAAGGACCAAATATCCTTCACTAAACATCCTTGGATGGACAGATTTATCATACTGGACCTTAATGCAATGCTTATTCACTTCTAGAGCCACCAAGGCATCTCGATGCTACTCATCAAGCTGCTTTAGGTGGACCAAACATTCCTCCAATGGGGAAGTGTCTGGTAAGAGCTCTATGGCTAGCTTCAAAGAAGGGATTTTTCATTCAACTAGCAATAAAGACTCCACTCCATGTACAAGTTGATATGGAGAAAAACCGGTGGCAGTGTTAACTGCAGTCCTATAAGCCCACAAAGCAGGATATAACATGATATGCCAATTGGTCTTGCTTTGTGCGATGGTTCGTTGGAGAATGGACCTAAGTGATTTGCTCACTACTTCAACCTATCCATTCGCTTGAGGGTAATAAGAAGAGGAATGCTCCTACCTATACCCTAACTTCGAGGTCAATTCTTCCATCATCCGATTCTGAAAGTGCCTACCATGGTCAATGACAAGCTCCTTCGGAATACCAAACCAAATAATGATCTTGTTGAATACGAAATGTGCGGCTATCTCACCATCAGATTTAACCATGGGCATAGCCTCAGCCCATTTCATGAAATAGTTAACAGCCACTATAATATGATGATGCCCCCTAATTGAAGCTGGGTTGAAATCCATGAAATCAAGCCCCCACTTAGTGAAGGGACCGGTGGTGATAATTGGATGTAACGGGGCAGGACGTGAGCACATATTGCGTGCAAACACCTGGCAAGGGTGGCACTTCTTGACCATATTGACACAATATTTAAAGATCGATGGCCAGACATAACCCACTCTCAAGATTTTTTGGGCTGTAGAAAGACCAGATAAATGACTAGCACACGCTCCTCCATGGCAATCATTCAGCACAAGCTCAGCCTCCTCATGAGTTAAACAATGGCATAAAATGGAATCTACCCCACAACGGTATAATGTGTTATCCACTATGAGGTGATTCTTGGATACATGACGTAACTGTCATCACTCATCCCGTGAAAGGTGAGTAGGGACCTTCAATGTTTGTAAATATTTTGATAATATCCTAGTACCATGGATCCAAAGTTGAGATCAGGAAAATGTGCTCATCAACAAACGTATCTTCACAAACTTCCTCCTCCTCCTCACTTGGGAAATCAGATATAAGCTCCGCAAAAATCAACGATTTTTTCAATTTTTTCGAAACAAACTCAAGATCAAATTCTTGCAAGATGACAATCCACTTATTATACTTCCCCCCTATCATCCTTCTAGTGAGGACGAATTGAAATTGATTGACATGGGCTACCACCAAGGTCTGGCAAAGGAGAATATAATGTCTCAATCTTTGAACTGCATGAATGGTAGCTAAGGCATGCTTCTCCACATGGGAATAATGGATCTCCGCATCTATAAGGTTTCAGCTCAAATATATGACATGCTCCTAGAGCTCCTCATCCTCCTAAACCAAAACCATACCAATCGTCTCCCTGGACGCAACCACATAAAGTAAAAAGTCACAGCTATAGTCGGGTGGGATAATCATCAGAGCTGATGCTAAGGCTCGCTAAAACACATCGAAAGACTCCTAGGATCCCTCATCCTAGCAAAAGGTAGTGTCCTTCTGCAAAAGACGCATAACGCCTCTAGTCAAAATTGGCAAAGTTAACGACAAATCTCTACAAGAAATTTGCCATGCCTTGTAAACATTGAAGATGTCTAATGTTTCTCGGGGGATAAAATTGAAGTATTGCCTCAACCTTTAAAGGGTCAACTCTTATACCTTCCTTGGAGACAATGAACCCTAATAAGTTACCAGACTTCACACAAAAGATGCATTTATGAGGATTTAACCTGACCAAGTAATGGCGGCATCTTTCAAACACTAATCTCAAATGGTAGGAATGACGCATCCTTTGACGAGAATGAGCAGCAAGGTCATCCAAAAATACTTCAATAATTTATTTGAGATCATGGAAGATCAAGGTCATAGCTCACTAAAAAGTGGCTCTGGCATTTTTAAGGCCAAAAGGCATCTTTCGATATGCAAAGGTACCCCAAGGACAAATAAAGGTAGGCTTATGTTGGTCCTCGGGTTTGATCTATATTTGATTGTATCCGGAAAAGCCGTCCATAAAGGAAAATAACTCGCTCCCCGCACACTCATCCAAAAATTTATCAATAAATGGTGTAGGAAAATTATCCTTAGGACAAGCATTATTCAAGTCACAAAAATCAGTACATATACGGATCGTTCCCTGTTTCCTATCAACCAGAACGGGATTTGAAACCCACTCCGTCAAGGGAAAGGGATAGATAAAACTGACATTCAACAGTTTTTCTATCTCAGCCTTAATCACAGGTGATTTTGTAGGATTCACCACATGCAAGAGTTGTCGAACAGGCTTAGCACTGGGATAAGTTTTAATCTCATGTTCAACAATGCGAGGGTCGATACCTGGCATTTCCTCATATGACCAAGCAAATACGTCACGCAACTCTTTGAACATCTCTGTATACTCTTGAATCTCAACATGGGAACATTCTGTCCCAATATAGACATTCTCAATCTTGCCAAGATTGTGAGAGATATTCATAGGAATGCTAGGAGATATATTCTCCATGTTTCCATCAGCCATCAGAATAGGAGAGCTAAATGAAACCACTGGACTACCAATTCTATCACTAAGAATCTCCCTAAAGTATTCACACTCCAAATGGTTAAGCTCAGGAAGAAAGAAAGATCTATGATGCAACTCTTCCCAAGGTGGCTCAACCACAGACATAGCCTAAACAATAGCTTCATCTAATGGAAAAACGCTATCAAGGTAGTCATGCGCATGAGAAGACTCAACTGCCCATGTAGGTAGCACATATGGGTCCTCCTCCTTCATCTGCAAAGAGGAAGGACTGGGCTCTACAACACATTCAAGATTTGCTTGATATGCTATCATTGCTGTAGGAAATAGCACGTCCGTTCCGATAGGCTCACATGAAGGACTCGGTGTAGGAAGAATCCAAGGATCTTCCATATGAGTGGTGCGAAAAGACACCGAATGCAATGATGACAAAGCCTCACCAAAACTAGACCCAATCATAAGAATAGGTGCAGGAAAACTAAAGGATCCCATAAGGGATGGAAACATTCCAACACCCACACTCCTAGTTGCCAGTTGAGAGTGCTCGACAATCGAGACAGAAGCTCCCAAAGATGCGGTAACACATGGATTCTTGAATGACATTTGATCAATCGTAACTATCTTCCCATTAAACGAAAAGCATACAACTAGAAATAGAGAAGAAGCTACAGCTTGCATACTATACATCTAATTCCTACCCAGTAACAAATTGTAGTCAAGGGGCACATCAACCACCTCGACCTTGATCACGACGGTCTTCCCTCCCAAATGGACCTTCAGAGAAGCAAGAATTTCGTGTGGCCAAAACAATCTACCATCAAAAGCAGTCAACATGGTAGCAGATTTAGACAACTCAGGGGAACCAAAACCCTTCCAACACACCAAAGAAATCACGGAAGCAGCAGCACCTTCGTCAATCATAGTGCATTTGACGGTCATGTTAAGACATTCTACATGAATCAAGAGAAACACATCATAAGGAAAGTGAGGCTGTAGTCCCACGGTTTCAAATTTGATGACAAAGGAAGAGTTGTCATTGTTAACACAAAGATAAAAAAGCAAAGCTTTCCTTTGTGAAGGAAAACCTCTAAAGTACTTCTAGTGCATACATCGCACAAGGAGTGTGACCCAAATCCTTGACAACATAATAGTTTTGGGCGGCTTGAGCATTAGGATTGTGCCCCGAATGCTTAAAGACCCCCTTAGGAATGTGAGGTGCAACTTCAGGTTTATCCACAGGGTTTTCAATATGCAAAGGATTCCCGGGTGGAGCAGGTTCCTTTCCAAGGTCTGGTTGTGACGAACCATAGTCCTTCACATGAGTCACAACCTTATTAGCATGCACCATATTGATGGAACCATGACCACTACTAGCTTCCAGCAGATATTGATCTCCACCAGACTGATCATGGGTCCTCAAGTTCATGTTTTGATTATGGGTTAAAGGGTTGGTCAGCACAGCTGGGCCCTGCGCTATGAACCTTGAGGCTTCTTCTATCCAAGGGAACAAGTGAGTGAGGTGGTCATCCATACACAACTTGCAAGGAAACTTGACCTTACGTTTAGGCTGCTTATCCCCCTCAGCATTTCAGGCATTCTTGTCATTAGAATTGGAATTTTCATTCCTATGCCCACCCTTACGATTGTTTCTACCCTTCCTCTTATTCCTTTCAGGTTGTTGGTTACCCTTCTGGTTCGATGATTGCACCAAAAGAACATTCATCATTTGGGTGGGTTGAGACAAAGCCATGGCTTATTCCAAGGCATATTGGTTGATAGATAATTTACTGACCTGTTTCATGACTGAATCCACAGGTTTGGTACTCGTACAACCAACAATGCCATCGGCATGCGGTCCAAGTTTGACCTTAGGGTTGAAACTAGAATGCAGAGCATTAGGAATGATGTCATATAACAAACTGGATTGAGCATATGTCAAATCCAATTCCTGCACCCTAAAAATGGCTTGTTCCTCATTCTGAACTCCAAATGTAGAAACATCCTTCGCTATATAAGGTAGTAACAATTTAAGGAACCACTCGAGGAGAAACTCTGGTGGTATGAAGGCTTTAATCAATCTCTTCCATGTACGCCACTCTTGGATATGGTCCAAGATATGTGTGGCTTTGTCTTGCTGAAATTTCAACAAGAGTTTCGTACCAACATCATAAATCACTGGTAGCTGGAAGTGGTTGAGAAAATTCATATCTAGGGCACAAAGTGAATTCCCCCCTAGGTAGCTCTATATACCATTTCGCTGCAGCCTCGGTGAGGGTGCGTTGAAATAGACTTAAACAGATTGAATCTTTGTGTAAGGAATTAGAATAGCACCAAAGGTGAAATGTAGTAACATGTTCACTATGATATTCTCCTGGTTTGCCCTCAAATTTGGGAATGTTTGAGGGAAGCTTGGTAGGGACAGCCAGCCAAGCCAGGTCCTAAGATATCGGATCATTCGTTAGTCTCAACAAGTTAGGAAAATTTAACATTGTGAGGAAAGGGAGCCTAGGTTGAGCAGGTCGATGAGATGCTCCCTGATAATTTTGGTTCACATAGGAAAGATTACCGTAACCACCACGGCCATGGCCATAGTATCCTCCTCTCGTTTGACCCATGTAGGGTGGTATGGAAGCACCATAATGTGGTGTACCTTGACTATTTGGGGCTACAAAGCCATAATTCGGGGAGTAAGTAGGTTGTTGATACCCGTACCCATAAGGTGAATAACTCTGTGCATACTACGGTCCATAATATGGTCCATAAGATGTCCCATGAGGCACTACATAAGTAGGAATATGACCTCCATAAGTTTGAATACGACCTCTTGAGACAATAGGAGGTACTTGACTCTAAGACATGACTGCATCAGTAGCAGCAGTACAAACATGAATCGTAGCAACGTTCCAGCTTGAAGGACCATGTGAATGAGGGGAGGAATAGCATTCAAAGAACTAGGAATAGAGGACGAAGGTACATGTTAAACTATGTAAGTGGTATTCCCTACCGTCACTCGTTTTGGTTCTAGTATCCGAATAGGACTACTAGCACTAGGTCTAGGATGAACATATGATGTAACCTCCACCATCAGGATGGAGGGTGTAATGTGACTCATGTTCCCAAACCTTTCCACATGGAAATAACTAGGAATGCCCCTAGGGATAGTGTTAGGTTCAAACTCTGACTTGGCATGCTGAGCCAAATCATGTGTAGGAATACCATACATATCATAACTAGTGCTCGTAGGTTCATGATGAGTCTTGTCGCCCGAAAACCAATACCGATGACCTATGAATGAGGGATCATACCCAGTGTGTGGAGGTATATCTGGTTAAGGATCATATGTAGGAGTAGGATCTTCTTCCCCAACCTCATGAGGTGGAGAAGAAAACTCAGGAATTTCATCTTCATGATCTCCTATCGTGTGTGAATCAATGTGATAAGTAGTTCTCCTGGACTATATGTTTCTCTCTCCCAAAGGAGGAGGAGATGTAGAAGGCTAAAGTCCTTCTAAATTATGACAATGGCAAAGTGCCGCACCCAAATCCACAATGACTCAAAAAATGAAAAAGTCTCTTCTACTTATGCAAACCCTAAGCAAGCTAGTGTGCACATAGCATACACCTATATAATCTAAAGCCAATCACAAGAAAACAAGGGTAGGATATGTGAGCTCCTGAATGAAGCTGGTATGTCTCGCCTAGGAGAGGCTTAAGACTCCCATACACAACAAGCGGAGGTTCGTAACCAATTATTGTGTCCCTTAGCTTCAACACATATAGCGACTGTGCTGTCTGACCCCAACCTGGTCGGGACACCTACAAAATAGCCCCTGTAAAGTACCCCCTTGATAACCTAGGAATGGAAAATAAGGTCACCTCAATATAATTGATGATCAGGCGGACACTCACAGGCGGGATTAATCGTATGGGCAGGGTAGCAAAGCACGAAACTCTTGAACGAGCCCCTAGATACGAATACAATCCTGGAAATATCTCTGGTGCTACTGAGTTATGACTAGGGGTCATCCCAATCAATAACCACTCACACTACCTTGTGCTTAACTCCCTTGTAAGAGGAGGATCCTGAGAAACACTAATTATACCAAGGAATTTCACACTCTCACCTGGACAGACACATACATATTGTTGTTTAGTGGTCTTGGAGAATTTACTCACAATGAACTATTCCAAGACCCTCAAACCTAATCTTGTTGGTGTACCCTATCAAAGAAAATAGTGTAATCCATTTTGATTAAGCGTTGATTTTATTTGGATTTATTACTCAAAAAAGGTAGATGACCATGCAACCAATGGTGTTATGACGCAACATGAAGCAAAATGCACACCTAAAAATCAATGCAAATGCATTGTGTTGAATGAAAAATAGGGCATGCTACTATGTGAAATGCAAAATTTTCTTCAACTGACAAATGCAATCATTCCTATATGAAAGCCTAACTAATACTTCTCTAAGAAAACCTAGTGCAAGTACCATACAAAATGAAAAGTGCAATGACGCATAAGGATGCAAAGAAGCAAATATTTTTGGATTTTTTGAATCAAAATGAGATAATAATAAAAAAAGAATGACTCTACCACCCTCAAAATCTGCAATCACAATCAAACAACACTCACGCAAAGAACTAAGGTAAAAGATATCTAATGCACTAATCCTAAAACAAAAAACTGAAAATGCAATGACAAGAACAATCTTAAAAAAATAATTTACCCTAAAAGGCATCTTTGGTCAGAAACAGAGGTGTATACAGATTGTAGAAGCATCAAAGGAGACTCAGCAATCATCAGAACTCACCCAACAACACTCAATCTTCCTCTAAAAGGAAAAACTTAGGGCATACATGACTGTGTGCAGAAAACCCGTATATGTACACAGATATCTCAGTCAAAACTGCATGTACATGCGACTGTGAGGCAAAAAATCACGTACAGGAAGCAAAAGAGATAAAAATGAAGGCCAACATATAAGATGAGACAAAATTCACACCTATCAGACACTACCAGGCCAACATGCCCCCAGACCCGACTCAGAAACAGAGAAATCAGAGAACTTCAAGAACATTGAAAGCCAATAAAAACCCCCAAAGGAAAATTACTAGGAACTCCCCAGTGGTGTCACCAATTCTGTTACAGAGACAAATTCCTATTGCTTAGGGTACCACAATTGATAGCTTGACTCCAAAAATCAATCCTTTCCTATATGCAATAGAAACCAAATATCTAACACTAAAGGATCTCGATTCGTACCTTATTCAGGACAGTTGATGTAGATCCCCATTGAGCTTTCCAACTCCAGCTTGAAATGATAAATTGCTATCTCAACACTCAGCAAACAAGACAAGCATGATATATATAATTCTATTGGACCTACTCAAGCATATATAATCAATAACATATAAGCATTTAAAAGCATCCATGAATCAAATACTCATCTAAATACACATTATTGGACAGGAAAAGATATTTCTATTAATATAAAACAGATATTACAATAGTGACAACCTCTGTCGGCACGTCTACGAATCGGAGAAACTGAGTCCCCCACTTGGGCCTCCACCACTTAAATCCTCCATCTCTCCATAGCAATCTCACAAGAAAAAGGCAAGCTTGGGAAGAATAGAAAAGTGCTCCAAGAGACAAAGGGATACTGAATCAAGTATAAGTTCCAGCAATAATGAACTATAGTTTTATTTCTCTTCAATGTATCCAAAGGGTTCCTTATATAGCTCTTCAATGGGGTAATGAAAGGTCAAATCTAAGTGATCTCAAGGCATATGGAAGTCCAGGAGACAAGTGAGTTGGATCCACATCAAGGAAAACTCCAAAAGAATATGGCCTTTTGCACACATCCCTATGTATGCGGGTTTAAGGGTCAAATCTATGTATATATGTGAGAAAGGTTATAAAGTCGTGTATGGAAATTTTTGCATGTTTTTAGGGATGATATAGGAACATCAAAGGTACAAAAATGGTCCATGGGGTCTAAGGAGTCTGCAGAGGGATAGAGAAGGCCATAAAAGTGTGATTCACCATGTGTGGTAAAATCAGCTGTAACAATGCCCATAGTGGAGCGTGTGGGGGTCATTTTTCTGGGTTAGCAATGGCCCAGAAGATATTATGTGCCAGTTATTTCTAGCCCATGGTATTTAAAGATTGTGTAGAATCTGTGAAGCGCTGTCATCCTTGTCAGCTTTACACCAGAAAGATGCAGTCACATCTCGCTCTGTTATTTCCCGTCATCTTAGTGGGCCCCTTCATGAAGTGGGGGATTGATTACGTGGCATGTAACCCAGCCTCGGCTGGGGGGCACAAATATTTCATTTTCATTGTAGATTATTTTATGAAATGAGTAGAGGCAATGCCCACCATTAAAGATAACGAGGAAACTACAAATTTTTTCGTGTTCAATCAAATTATCGCACAATTCGGTATACCTAAAGTGATTGTCACTGACCATGGCAGTCATTTCCAAAATAGCATGATGACTGAATTGACCACTATGCTAGGATTTAGACAAGAACATTCATCTTCATTCTATCCTCAAACAAATGGTCAACTCGAGGCTGTTAATAAAACTTTGAAAACTATCCTCAAACCTATTATTAATGCAGCCCATTCCAACTGGCATATCACGCTGTATCCTACACTTTGGGCATATCAGACCAATGTGAAAACTGTTGCAAGATTTCCCCCCTTCCAAATCATTCATGGAGTGGAAGTCATTACCCCGACTGAATGTGAAATCCTGCCCTTAATAAGTGCTATTCATGCGTTACCTGATACAACTAAGCTGGAAGAACATCTATTACATTTATAACATCTTTATGAACATCATAGAAATGCGCTGACAGCAAACCAAGCTCATAAAAATAGGGTCAAAATCCAATACGATAAGTTGGTCAAGCCTCGAAAGGGGAGCTTGTTTTGCTCTAGGATCAAGACAAAGAAATATTGGGGGTAGGAAATTTTAGGTCTATGTGGTTGGGACCTTATGTCATGTCAAAGCTATTAAAGAAGGGTGCTTATGAATTAATTGATTTTGAAGGGAATAGGCTGCCTGAGCCTAGAAATGGGCTCTGCCTAAAAAAGTACTATGCTTAGGCTTAGCACTTTTCCTGTATTTTATTGTATGTATTTTTATGTACAATAGGTCATCAGTTTATGTTTTTTATACCATCTGCTGGTTGTTATAGATGTCTTTCGAGTGGTTCATAGGTTTCACTGATGGTGCCAGTCGCCACACTTGTAATTTGGCTTTAGTTGCCTGGGTCATTTATTCACCCTCAGGACAGTTAGTTGCCTCAGGAGAGACTTTCTTAGGTCCTACTACCAATAATGTCACTGAATACAGGGCCGTCATTGAGCTTTTATGGGATTCTTTGTCACGTGGTATCACTCAGTTGGAAGTCTGATTGGACTCTTAACTGATGGTTTCCCAGCTCAATCGGGCTTATCAGGTGCGGAACCCTATTCTATTATGTCAGTTTATGAAAGTTAGGTTATTGGAAATAAATTTTGAGTTCATTACATTCAATCATATTCCAAGAAATCAAAATTCATTAACTGATGCATATGCTAATTATATCTTGGATTGGCATTTAACACATTTTACATAAAAATATACAGCAAACACATTAAAGACATATGTAAATAAACTGGTAAATATGTGTGTGTGTGTGTGTGTGTGTGTGTGTGTGTGTGTGTGTGTGTGTGTGTGTGTGTGTGTGTGTCTGTGTGTGTGTCAATATTTGTCCATATAGATAGGTCGAGTCTCTAATCCTCAAATCCAGTCATAACTGTATAATATACAAAAAATATACAAAAAATGGATCAAAGTCCATCAAATGCTCCTAGGTCTAAGCTTGACCTCATTGGTCACTTAGACCACAATGGTCCCCCCGATCACCCTGTGCTCGGGATTCTTCAGCCTCCTCGGCTTCAATAGCCTCAACAGCATCTATATACACAATTACTACTTTGGCTACCCGCCTTAGAAGGCGTATCCATACAGGTGGTACACCAACCACTAGCTCCTGCATGATGGAAAGGATGTGATCAATCTGTAAGGTAGGTACTTTATAGTTAAGCCTGGCCAGCTTCCCCTTAAGAACCCTAATCAAACCATGGTCCTCTCCAAAAATAGGACGCACATACATGCATGGATGCCCAGCAGGGTGGACTAGTCCAATATCTGCATTTTGACATTTTTAAAAGGATTAGAACTCTTATACATATGTATATATCTATATAATTAAAATTCATAAAAAAATTTAAAAAAGTTTTTGAAAATAAAAATTACCTAACTCTCCCCATGCTCCTCCCGGAGGGAGGACGAGGTTGGTATCAGCTCGGAAATCTAATCTAGCATATGGAAACTGCTCCAAGGCTGGTAACTGTCGCTCCCACAAAAAGTAGAAGTCATCGTTATAGACACTCTAGACCGATCCACCACCTCCCTGGCGGAGGAAGATATCTCCCCACCTACTCAGCCTAGGATGACGGGGAGAACGAGCTAGCAATGGTACTGCAGAACTCAAACTCGACACTCTCTCAAAGAAAAAGGCTACTAACATGATGGAGTAACCAAAATTCTTCCTCCTGCCTCTTTTGCAATCAAAGAGCTGTTTTCTCATTATCGAGATCACTCCTAAGCACCAGTCATATAAGGCTCCCTACATACAGTCTACTGCTAGTCTCATTTGGTTCCGAGTTGCAAGGTGAAGTGATGATGACTCTGCAACCCTCACTATAGTGCTCACCAATACCTGTAAAGGAAATTTGTGAATGTGAACAATAAGGATGCAGCTACCCCTCTTTTGAGTGTCCGACTCGTAGTATATGTCTATATAGTTCTGTACACTTAGAGGGTCACCGCCTCTGCCGGTACCTTCCAAGTTCACCAAAGCTCCTCGTCGTGATAAACTGGAAATGAAATAGACATCCTCCAATGTAATCTCTAAAATCCCACCTTGAAGGTCAAACATGCCCAGATCATGATCCCAATAGTTTATCAAAAACTCTAAGAGGCAGACATTTTCCTGCATAGGTGAGGCACAGAAAAAATTTAATAACCCACTTTGACATAAAACATTCACTGTGGGGGCATATTGAAGAGATTCTTGGTCCATGTCTTCGTGTTCTGTCTCCCTCCACTCAAACACCATCTTTCAATCTAATAAACAAGCAATTTCAAACTATTATATTCATATAAAATTTGAATTGTTTGACCCTCTACATTCTTTTTCTACCTCGCGTAGTGTACGCGACTGTCTTTTAGGAAAGTCGCATACTGTATGCAATTGTCTTTCAGGAAACCCACATACAAAACACATGTATACGACTATTAACATACCATACCCACACACACAGTGTCCATGCTTCGATGGCGCTTGAAAACATGAAAGTAGGGCTCCAAATGTACAATTGCTTGGATCAAATTAAAGAGCATGGAGTGTAGTTTTACCTGACACTTACGGTTTTGGGAGTGGTCCACCGAATCGTCCACAACGAGCAATCAAAGGTAGAGGTAAAACTTGTCTTTTTATGGTTAAAAATCAAATGGTGAGTTTTTTATTCATATTTTGAACTATTTATAGAAAATTTATTCTCAAAGTAGGTTTTTTCCCTATAGTTCATAATTTCTAAACTAATGCCATATCTTTTCTTCCATGTGATAGGTTTATGGTCATTTTTAAGTTGTTTTTCACTCATATAGGATGGTTTTTGGTCATTTCACATGCATTTTGCATTTATACTTAATCCACCTTGGCCCTAGCATTAACACATCGATCACGGACTATGGTATATTTAACCATTAGTTCCTTGTTTTCACCATTGTTCTTTCATGGATAGGACTTTCCTCCCATGAGTATCCTCATTTAGAGCCTACTTATTGTCTTTTGATACTCATGCTGCAACTGTCATAGGTTCAGGGAAATCTTTTTAGCTATTTTTCACGCCAAATTGTGCCTCATTTTGGTCTCTTTTTACAAGCTATCCATTTATAGGACTCCCCTCCATTATGGAGTTTCTTTAGGCCTAGGTCTAACTCCTCAAAACAGACTTGACTACCAAGTAAACTTGTCCATTCAAGATCATTAAGAATACGCGAATGGGCATCCACATTGGTGGTAGGTTATCTCTTTCTCGGACCATGTGGAATAATACAAGAAAGGATCACTCTCTTTTCTATGGAATTGAGAAGAGTATTCTCAGGTATAGGTTTATCACTTTTATGGACCTGAGGGACTAAATTTACAGAAAAGGAATACCTAGTATGAGCTCAGTTTTCTCTTTTTCGTGCTCTGGACCCAAACACGAAAAAGATTTCGATTGTACTTTATGTCTTTGTCATGCTCGTTAAACACCAAGAACAAAGCATCGAGTTTATTGTTGTAAGCCCCATTTCTCATACTCAAATGGAACGTTCTAAGTGATCTTTCTTTCCTTCACACTCGTAAAAATCAAGCTATATGCTTCTCTCAAAGGAGCATTGTGTAGGTGGTAAATTAACCTTTTTCGAACCTCCCTGACTAAGTACGAAAAAGGTTCACATTTTCTTCTATGGAAGTTAAGAGAGTTATTCTGTGGTATGTTTTATACTTTTTCGGCCTCAGAAGACTAAATTGGATGAAAAAGGACCCCCTTGGAGTCTTCTTTGGAGTTTTCAGACTCTCCAAACATGAAAACACCAAGTGAGCATGTACTAGTTCAGGCTCATAAAATCCATGAATTAGTGACACTATCAAGCGTTATTCCCTCTTCTCTTCAAGCTTGTCAAAAAATGAAGAGAGACTCGAGTTGAATTTCCTGGACTCGTTAAAATTTAACAGGGAAGGTAAGGAAGAAGATTTCTTTTGGTTCTCAGTTAGTGGCCTCATGTCCTCCTTGAACATAGCACTCTCTATCTTTTTCGATACTCATGTCTCAATTTTCACTTTGAGTTCAGCTATTACATCGAGTTTCTTACTCCTCCTCTTATCAGTTCTACCTGGTGAATCTGATCATGTCTCCTACATGGAAAATAAGTCTAGTTGTACTATCTATAAAGTTAAAAGCTACCTTGGGTCATCTCTGTGTCATGCTCACTGTTCAAGGACTTAACCCTGTATCTGATCTATATCCTGATTCCATCATTATCGTATCTATTACTACTTGTGTCTCTCTTTATTTACCTAGTTTCTAGTCACTCTTGTGATCCATTGGAGGATCTATTGCCTTCCTTATCACAGTGTGGTTTTGCATCAGCACTTCCTGACGACGAAGACCTAGAGTTTTGATGATTGTACCTTAGGATTCACTTTCATTTTTGTGAATTCCGTTGCTTCAATTGTCAATTATCACCTATTGGTTGACAATCTGTTGAATCCTATCCATGTTCAACTTCAATAACATCTATTCACATGGCTTGGATTGTACTGATTCTTTGAGATTTTTGACGAAGACCTTAGTTTCACATCTATGGACTAAGTTGCGCAATATTATGTTGTGGTCACTTACACAGCTTCTAGATCTTTGAAGACTCATCATTATTTTATATTGTGGTTTCGATCCAACTTTGTAATATACATGGTCTTGTACCCATACTATATGATGTATTCAAATATTGTAAAGGAGCTAGTGTTCCAGTATATTGAACACAGCATCCTCGGATATGAATTTGTATATGACATTGTTATGTATTTGTTTCAGGTACTACCTCTGCTCCATTGGACTTCTGAGTTCTCCAATATCAAGATTATAATGTATTTCGGCCATCATTTCCCTCTGACCTCACACATTAGGGGGCATTTGTTATCAATCCAAATGGCACTTCTCCATCCGAGTCCCAAAATTCCTTATGTTGGTACACAAAAGGACATCTTAGGATTGAAGTTTTCCAAAACACTGTAGGGGCTCGGACCTTGAAGGTCCTTAATTTTGGCAACTCCGCGATTTTGGCATGAAGTTTGTAAGTAGAATTGTAGTCCAAAATAGTCTTAGGGGCTTTGGGGTTGGGTCGAAGCCCCTCTTTTTGTAAATAACCCCTATTTTTTGGGTACCCATGGTTTAAGCCCATGGTATTGTAATAGTGCACTTGTATAAATAGGCACTTATGTAAAGGAGTCAAGTAGGCTTTGTGTTATTATGATGATGTGATGTGAAGCTAAGGTCTATTTTTGGGTTTAAGGTTAAGTCCCAGCTGAGTGCGTGGACGAATTTTGCAGTTGAGTGCGTGGATAAATTTTGCAGCTGAGTGCACAGTTTTGGGTTGTTGAGAAGATCTGCAGCTGAGTGCGCAGATCAGAACTGCATTGTTTTGTAGATTGTTGAATATAAACATAGTTCTGTGGACGTAGCCCCTACACTGGGGGTGAACCACGTATATCTTGTGTTGTGGTGGTTCTTTTTATTTTGTTTCTGTTATGTTTTTATGCATTTGATAAGTGAATGAACGATAAAGTAAGATAAATTGCGAAGTATTAACTTCGCTGTGAATTCCAAATTAAGGGTTAAGCAAGAAACTGTCTTTTTATCTAAGCTACGAAGCTATTTAAGTGAATGTCGAAGCTCTGTATTGCATAATTATCCTTTGTTAAGGCTAAAGGTACAGTAATATCCCTCTTTCACCTGCAGAAACCTGATTTTGCGGCACCCCATAGCTGTTTCGGGTGAGACTACAACCTGTTCATAGGTTGTTGCCGAAAGGGCCAACACTGTGGGTCTATTTGTTGGTGCAAAGATAAAAGAATAAGAACCCGGGCCTGCCCCTAACGCCCAACAAATTGGTTTCGTTGACAGTTGAACCAGTATCTGCTTCAAGAGGGATTTACGTCGTACTTGGAGGGATATGTTTGGAGGCCCTCAGTAAAATAAATCAGTGACTAGGTTGAAGATACTTACCTAAAATTTGCTCAACAAGAGAATAAGGGCCCTTGTCGTAGCTCAGACGACTTCTTGCAAAGGTATTTTTTTACTGATATTTATGAAATTTTGTTTGCTAGTATCCACATAGAATTGCACCAGTGGTTATCTAGGTTGACAGAAATAAAGACAAACTTCAAAAAATATCAGTCTCCTAACCGGACCCCAGAAAGAATTAAGCTATTGTAAAGTGTGAACAATGCGGTATCAAGAGTTGTTGACTTCTGGACAATGCGAACCCTTGAAGCATTTATGATGGAGTTTGCCATCAACACACATACTTCTTTCAGCGATGTAGAAATATAGTTCTTCAAAGGACCAAGGGGTAAGTACCTAAATTCATTAAGTCTGAAAATTAAAATGTTCTTGGCTGAGAAAGGCATATTGCTTATCCAGTTAGATTGCTAGATTTATTGCTACTAACCTATGTTTGGAAGTGAAAGTGACTTCGACGAGAAAAGTGGTTTGCTTCGCAACATTAAAAGATACAAGAGCACTCTTGGATCCTATACCCTATGCTAGAATACTAATTATACCTCATTAAGTCCAGAAGAATCTGAATCTGAAGAAACCCCTTTTGTTGGAAACCCTCCTGTAACTCCGTAGCAAAGATCTGTTATCCCTGAAAACCCTTCGCAGTCTGAAAGTAACCCTATCCCAAGTAGTCCCATTGCAGTAAGTTTCCTTCCTCCTATTACTAGTCTTCCTCCTCCTCCCCCCATCCTCCTCCCCCTCGATTCACTATGGCCCACGTGAATGATGATATCAAGCTCCCAGTCTTTAAAGGAACTGGATCAGAGGATCTAGAGTAGTTTTGGTTCTTATGTGAAGCTGTTTGGACTGCTAAGAATATTATGGATCAAAATACAAGAAGAGCGCAGCTGGTCACCTCTTTCAGAGACCAAGCTTTGACTTGGTTTATGAAGTTTTCCAGTACTCATAACTATCCCTTGGATGATATTAAAAAAGCAATGATCAAAGAATTCAAGAAGCCTAAATCAGAGTCACAGTGTATCACTGAACTTAAAGAAATTCAGCAAAAGCGAGGTGAATCAGTTTGGGACTTTGATCATAGGTTCAAGGTTCTGTTGGATCAAGTTAGTTTCACTATTGGACCAGAACAACATAAAGAATGGTTCATTGCAGCACTATTGCTTCATATCAAGACTCCACTTATGCAACCGAAGGTTGCTGATCAGGAAGAGGTGTTGGAAATTGCTATGAAACTTGAAACAACTCCTATTGGAGATAATTTTGGAATAGCCCAGATACAGGCACAGTTAGCAGAAATGGATTTGGAGCTTCATGACATGAAAAAGGGGAAATCTATTCGAGAAGAGGTTTGGTGTACACGATGTAAGATAGAAAGTCATGACAAAGAATAGTGTCCTGCATTAAGAAATTATTTGAATACTGGTGCGCTGAACCCGTTTAACCCTATGTCCTATATTGTGAGATCTGTAGAACAACTGGCCAACATCGACCTGAATATTGATATCTGCTGCAGAGATATGTTCAAGTACCTAAGAATCCCTACTGCAAGTTCTGTAATTCAGTTGGACACAACAAAGACGAATGTCGCAGCTTTGACCTCATGAGATAGTGAACCTATGATGCCTATAGGGTACAAACCGATGCATAAGGCAATGATGGATATGGTTACCGTGGTGGTACACCAGGTCAAGGTTATTTCAGAGGTCGTGGTCGTGGTGGTATGCCTGGAAGAGTACGGGGACAGATTATTTGCTATAATTGTAATCAGGTAGGACATGTAGCTAGAGAATGTCAGAACCCAACTACGACATGTCGATATTGCAGAGTAGTAGATCATGTGATTGAGTAATGCCCATAGTTGATAGCCAAGATACAAGAAATACATGGCACTCCTACTCAGAATGTTCAGATGATTGCTGTAGAGAAAAGACCTGTCCTAGCCCTTAACGTTGTTACAAGGAGTGGAACTACGATGTAGGTGTAGAATAAGGGGAAACAACCTGATGAGGCTTGGGTCCGTAAGACCCCAGAGAAAATTCCATCCTTCGATGTTGGAAGAGAAAAAGGAACATTTATGGAAGCTAAAAAAAACTTTGCTGATCCGAGAACATCAGTAGCAACTATGCAACAGCATCAACAACAGTTACAGTGTCAAGAAGCTTCCCCGGATCAAGTAAGTACACTGACATCATTTTTACAGAGTTTTACGAAGCTATTAGGAAATCAGAATGCTTTGAATGAGTTACAGAAATTTATTGAGTCTTGTGAACCTCAACAAAGCTCTGATAGAGGAAAATTTGTTAATAGAGATAGAAGGACTAGAAGACAAATGAGATTGCATGCTCAGATAGGAGATTATGACATGACTGATATCATTTTAGCCCTGGGATCAGAAGTGAATGTCTTAACTAAGCAGACATGGGAACAAATGGGAAAACCTACGCTTGAATGGTCCTCTATACAGTTGATATTATCCAATCAGCAGAATATTGTGCCCTTGGGAATATTTCCTATTGTACCGGTGGATATTTATGGAGTCAGTACCTTAGCAGATTTTGAAGTCATTGAAATAATTGATGATAGCAATCCTTATCTAGAATTGCTAGGAATTAAAAGGGCACTAGACAATTATGCACTAATCAAGCTTAAGAATAGACAGATGACTTTTGAAGGAAAAGACTTGAGAGTCATAGTACCATTGGACCCTTCTCAAGGAGAAAGGTATACAGAGCCAGTCAAAGATGAAGATCAGGATGTTTTCGATCATATTTAAAACATCACAGCTAAAGAAGAAGACTATGTTAACCCTACTGTTGAAGGTATAATGGATTGGCAGTGTGACAGTTCTTGCATGACTGATTCAAACGAAGGCCTAGAGAATTGGCAGAATCGACTTTATGAGCTACATGGACATCGATGTGCAAGAATTACTAAGTCTCTCAGATGGGTTGGCTCATAGACAAGAATCTTACCTACTTTTGATGGCTTGACAGACCCAGAAGATTTTATCGTACAATTTTTAGAGCAAGTACCAGATTCACAGAAAATGGAGACTCTAGATTCAGTATTCAGAGCCACAACTACCAGATGGTGGAATGGTCATAAAAAGTGTATTCATAGTTGGAGAGCTTGTCAAAATTTTCTTCACCTGAGATTCATGGATCAACCTCAGGAGGTATGAAGTAGATTTAATGGTAAGACTAGCCCTTAGGAACATTTGGAGCAGTGTTATGAAGCATGAAAGCATGTACCTTGTGAAGAATGGGTACATAGGTTTATACACACTCTGGAACTTGTAGCAAAGAACTGGTATGTGGAGGTGGAGATTCACCATGGTACTATCAGTTGGGTTAGCCTTGCTAATAGTTTTGTGCTCACATTTTCGATGAATGAGGTTTTCCCTGCTTTGGACGTAGCTATTAGGTTGATCCATACTAAGGTGTTTGATGATAAAGAAATAGCTGAGTACCAACCTAATTGGAAGGAACAAGAAGCTAATGCAGTAGAATGCTATAACCTCGCCATTGATGAAGATGATGACCCTCGCAACATTAATATTCCTGATTTAGAAGGACACTATGAATTACATGGGCTAGCAGTCGAATCACCTGAAGTAACTCAGCCCTTGAAAACAAAGAAAGTAAACATTGGATCAGAAGAAATTCCTAAGTACGCTACCATTGGAGATTATTGGGGCGAAGAAATGGTGAGCAAAGTGACTGAAATCCTCCATGAGTATCAGGATTTATTTTCGATGAAGTTCTTAGAAATGAAAGGTATCCTTGGTGATATAGGAGTGATAAAAATACCTTTGAAAGCTGATGCGAAGCCTATGAAGCAGCGCCCTTATAGGCTAAACCCTAAGTATAAATAAAAAGTTAGGATGGAGCTAGATAAGATGCTTGTTGCGGGAATCATTGAGCCTGTTGAAGAGTCCAAATGGGTCATCCCTATGGTGGTACAAGAAAAGAAGACCAAGGGAGAAATTAGAATCTGTGTTGATTTGAGGAAGCTAAATGATGCCTGTTTACATGATCCTTTTCCTACTCCCTTTGCAGATGAAGTTTTAGACAATGTCGGAGGTCAATAAGTGTATTCTTTCACTGATGGATTTTTAGGTTACCATCAGATCAGAATTGCTCCAAAGGATCGACATAAAACAACCTTCGCTATCAAAATGGGATCTTTTCAGTATATTGTTATGCCCTTTGGATTAAAGAGTGCACCTGCTATATTCTCCAGAGTAGTCATATCTGCATTTAAGGAATTTATTCATAAGTTCTTGGAAGTTTAATTTGATTATTGGACTATCTTTGGTTTATTGAAATATCATATAGCCAATTTAAGACTTATGCTGGACAAGTGTAGACAACATCAGATTTCAATGAACCTGAAGAAGTGTCTCTTTTGTGCACCTTTTGGAATTCTTCTAGGTCACATTGTATGCAAGCAAGGATTGATGGTGGATCCTGCGAAGATAGCCATTATTGTGAACTTGCCACCTATGAAGTCTGTTAAGCAACTTCACACTACGCCTGGTCATACTGGATATTACAGGAAATTCATTAAAGGATATGCTCAGATTACAGCCCCTTTGGAAAAGAAATTGAAGAAAGATATTAAGTTTGAGTGGACACCTGAATGTCAGGAAAACTTGGATATTTTGAAATAAAAGATGGTAACTGCACCTATCTTAGTATTCCCTGACTGCAGTAAGGAGTTTCATGTTCATGTCGATGCATCTTCCATTGCTTTAGGTATAGTATTGGCTCAATCAGGCGAAGGTAATATTGATCACCCTATTGCTTTTGCAAGTAGAAAATTGTCCACAGTAGAAAAGAATTATACTACGACAGAACGAGAAGGTCTAGCTATGGTTTATGCCTTGCAGAAATTTTGACATTATTTGTTAGGATCTCATTTTCAGATGTTCACTGACCATTATGCTTTGAAGTATTTGGTTAACAAGCTTGTGTTAGGTGGAAGGATATGCAGATGGCTGATTTTGTTTCAGGAGTATGACTTTGAGATCATAGTTAATCCAGGAAGACTTAACCTGGGGCCTAACCACTTGTCAAGGCTCGAGTTAGGAGAAGATCCCACTAGTTTGGATGAAGGTCTTCCTGATGCCCAGTTGTTTTCCATCCAGATGGTTGATGACTATTTTCAGGATATTGTTCAGTACTTGTCTACAGGTTTTGCACCCTATGAGATGACAACACAGCAAAAGAAGCAGATGGTGGTTAGAGCAGCTGACTTTACCTTGATAGAAGGACAACTATATAAGATGGGACCAGATGGAATACTATGCAGATGTGTCCTGGAGCATGAAAATCCATTGCACATTCTGGAGAAGTAGGAGGTCATTATGTAGGAAAAGCTATGGCACAGAATATTTTGACAGCTGGATTGTGGTGGCCTATGATTCATAAGGATGCAAGAGAATATTGCCACAGCTATGATATCTATCAGAGGATAGGAAAACAATCCAGGAGGGATGAGATGCCTCTGGTTCCATAGGTAACTTTACAAGCATTTGACAAGTGGGCTATTGATTTTGTTGGACCAATCAATCCCCCTGCAAAGAAATCTGGAGCAAGATACATTATTACAACAACGGATTACCTTACTCATTTGGCTGAAGCTCAACCAGTCAAGGACTATAGCGCTGCTACAGCTATGAATTTCATATTTGATAATATCTTGTTGAGGTTTGGGTGTCCTAGAATTCTTATGAGTGATCAAGGATCACATTTTCTGAATAAAAAATTGAAGCATTAACCGAAGAATTTCAAGTATATCATCAGAAGAGTACTTCCTACCATCCTCAAGCAAATGGAACTATCGAAGTAGACCGGAAGAAGATCAAGCCTGGATCAATTGTCAGTAATCGGGTGAGTCAAGTATTTATTCCTATTTCCTTTCTGTACTTTATTAAAGCTAATTGTCTGCAAGGTTAGAAGTAAGTTGGTAACCCCAGACCCTATTAACTTTTCATATGCTTAGCTAAGACATCAGTATTTCATTTAATTTTCATAACAAAAGCATATAAACAAGATCACAAAAATATAGACAAGCACAACCATACAAAAGGAACACAAAGATTTATCCTGGGAAAAACCCAGCAAAAACTTCCTCAATATAGATGCCCCAAAAAGATAAAAGATAAAACCAGCAAGGAGATCAAAGCCTAATCCTCCTCCTTCTCCAGCTACTTCTCTTCTCCACTAATGCGCTACACAAGTGAGAGTGTGTGTTACAAATGAGGAGAGCTACACCTCTATATATATTTATTCGTTCACTTCAATTAACTTAAAACAAGTGGTTCTCCCGATAGGACAATCGAGGACCACAAAGGATACATATAGAATATTCTTCGAAGTTACAATATTTCAACACTCCCCCTTAATGAGAAGGGTATTCTACAAGAACATCAACAACAACAATAGTAGGAGAGAGATAGAGGACATCATCATCATCATCAGGGTAACACATCTATAAATCATTGGAAGCTTTTCAACATTATGTAGTCTTCATGTTCAATTTTCAGTCTTCATCATCATTAATACTTTGACTACTTCAATCAGCACATCTTCAGTACTTTGACCTTTCGATCAGCAACATCATCTTTAGCACCTTGACCTTTCAATCAGGAACATCATATTCAACACCTTGACCTTTCAATCAGCGACATCATCTTTAGCACTTTGGCCTTTCGATCAGCAACATCATCTTCATCATACTCTGATCTTTTTATCAGAAACATCATCATCATCATAACATCAACAACATCAAAACATCAACATCATCAAAACATCAACATCAACATCATCAGGACATCAACATCATCAAAACATCAACATCATCATCATCAACATGATCCTTCCTTTTGGAATTACAAGATCAACATGTCTATGGTACTCAGACGATCCTTCCTGTCGGAATTACGGGATTTAGGGCTTTACAGAGTTAATAACGATCCTTCCTTTCAGAATTACAGGATCAACACATCTGTGGATCTCAGATGATCCTTCCTTTTGGAATTACGGCATCAAGTCTTTATGGAGCTACTAACGATCCTTCCTTTTGGAATTATGGGATTTAGGTATTTACGGAGTTACTAACGAACCTTCCTTTCGGAATTACGGGATCAACACATTTGTGCAACTCAGACAATCCTTCCTATTGGAATTATGGGATCAACACATCTATGGAACTCAAACAATCCTTCCTATTGGAATTACGGGATCAAGTCTGTATGGAGCTACCAATGATCCTTCCTTTCAGAATTACAAGATTTAGGTCTTTATGGATTTACTAATGATCCTTCCTTTTGGAATTATGGGATCAACACATCTGTGGAACTCAGACAATCCTTCCTATTGGAATTACGGGATCAAGTCAATGATCATTCCTTTCAGAATTACGGGATTTAGGTCTTTACAGAGTTACTAACAATCCTTCCTTTTGGAATTACGGGATCAACACACGTTCTCGAGTACCGAAGTCACCAGATCAGTTCTGAACCGATGTTCAAGGATGATACAATCCTACCACATTCAAGGGGACCGAGATCTCTAGATAAATTTTGAACCGAGGTTCAGGGATGATGCAATCCTACCACTTTCATGGGGGCCAAGACCTCCAGATACATTTTGAACCAAGGTTCAGGGATGATGCAATCCACCACATTCTTGGGGACCAAAGCCTCCGGATACCATTCTGAACTGAAGTCCAAGGATGATGCAATCCTACAACATTCTCGGGGACCGAAGTTCAAGGATTATGCAATCCTGCCACATTCTCGGGGACCGAAGCCTTCAGATACCATTCTGAACCAAAGTTCAAGGATGATGAAATCCTACCACATTCTCAAAGATCGAGGTCACTATATCACTTTAGGGAAAATGTCGAGGGATGATACAATCCCACTACATTCTCAGGGACTGAAGTCACCAGATCTATTCTGGACAGATGTCCCAAGATGATACAATCCCTCTTCATTCTCGATGACTGAGGTCATCGAATCACTTCCGGACAGATGTCCTAGGATGATACAATCCCTCTTCATTCTTGATGACCGAGGTCACCGGATCACTTCTAGATAGATGTCCCAGGATGATACAATCCCTCTTCATTCTCGATGATTGAGGTCACTAGATCACTTTAGGGAAAGATCCCAGGGATGATACAATCCCACTGCAACATCACTACTCCCCCTTTCGAGGAAGGTCTTTCTGAACAACACCAAGCTTGTCTCGAAAGTGTTCAAACTTTACTCGAGAAAGAGGCTTCGTCATTACATCATCATCCAAACCATCATCATCTACATATTCAGTATGTGAATACTGAACTATCACCATCTGTATCTTTAGCATGTGAATATTGAAAGCATCATCATCTATATATTCAGTATAGAAATACTGAAAGCCTCATCATCTCTATATTCAGTATAGAAATATGAAATCACCATCATGTACATCTACAGTATGTAAATACTAAAACATCATCTATATCTTCAGTATATAAATACTAAAACATCATCATTTGCATCTTATCTCGTATGTAGAAATACCAGATTTCTATGTGTTACAACAGAACACAGGATTCTCTGTCATCACAAATCTGGTTATCACATAGAATCATTGTAGTATCCATCTTTAGGCCAAAGAGACCTGATATCATCTTCTGAAGCCATATGGCTTCACAACTTATCATAGCAATCTGCTATGTATTATGCTTCGGTCATGCTAAGAGAAAGACTGGACTGTTTCCTGCTAAACCATGAACTCATAGCAGACCCCAAACAAAAGCATCTTCCTGAATGAGATACTTCCAACTCAATATGCATCTGTATAGACATACAATCTGTAGTCATGGTTACCATCATAGTATAGACCAAATTCTATAGTCCCTTTCAGATATCTCATCACATGTTTTGCAACTATTAAGTGAACCCATCTTGGTTGAACTAGATATTGACTCAAGGCGTTCACAGCAAAAAAATGTCTGGTCCAATAATCTGTCTATATTGAGCACAGGGGATTCACCTGTTGACCAATATCCTATCACGTTAGTTCATATTATGGATTTCAAAATTATAAAAAATCGAACCAATATATTGCAGGTATTGGGGTTATGAGGGGTTTAAGGTGGGGGTGGGTAGGGTGGTTTATAAGGATTGAGGTATAAAAAGGGGTGGGGAGGAGGTTTTAAGTATTGGGAGGGGGTTTCAACAAAAAGTGTTTGGGTCAATATCTCTTGAAATTAAAGGAATTATTTAATACCCATGATCGCACATGCTATGTGAGAGTTTCACTAAGTGAATTCCCCGTGATATTGATTCACACCCACTAACTTTGATGAGTCATCAGCTAACAACTTCAGGTTGGAGTCCATGGGTGTGGACATGGCTTTGCATTCCAACATGTTGAATCTCTTCAATATCTCTACCGCATACTTTCCCTTGTTGAGAAAGATTCCTTTTGAACTTTTCTATACTTCCAGATCTAGGAAATAATACCTAAACCCAAGGTCTTTCATCTCAAATTATTCTGCTAGTTTCTTCTTGCTTTCCATGATCTGTTTCTCATTCCCTGTTAAGAATAAATCATCCACATATAATAACAAGATGACAGGTTCATCTTCTACAATCTTGAGATAAAGGTTAGGATTAGCTTTACCCATAATTGACAGGAAACGATTTATTCTTCCATACCAAGATCTAGGAGCTTGCTTCATGCCATAGAGGGCCTTCTTCATCTTGCATATGTGATTCCATCTATCTTCAACTTCAAATTATTGTGACTATTCGATGTAAAACTCTTCCCCAATCATACCATTAAGTAAGGCTTGTCTTTACTTCATCATGGAAGGTTCTTCAAGAATTGAGTTCTTCACGTTCCCAATCGCTTGAGGGATCTTCTTTGAATTGTGAGAGCTTGATATTCAATTGCTCCCATCTTCTTCTTCTCTTGTTATGATTTGAGCTTCTTCTTCTTCCCAAAGTCTGTTGAAATTAATTACTTCCTTCTGGCACACATTTCTTGAATGAATGAATTCTATGATCTTGGGAGACCATTCAAGGTGGCTATCACCACTTGCGCATTCTCCACTTCTTCTTCTACCGCTTCAAGATGTTCTGCATTCTAGATATTCACATTCTTCAATTGTTTTCTCAAAGTTGTCTTCTAATTTATGTTGTTATCTTCAAATAGCTTGATCAAGGAATCAAACATCTTTGGTGTCTTTATGGAAGATACGTGTGGTACAAGTTGATCAACAATCATTAGAGGAAATTTCAACTCAAAATGGGCCTTTTAACTTTTATTCAATTTCCATGTCATCATGTGTTAGCCAATGAAATTGCTTTAAATTTGAAATACTGTATAGGTCTTAAACACCTTTTTAATATAAATTTGGGGATAGGTATCATAAAAAAAACTACCTTCTTTGTTTGTATTTTTGACATATCTCCCTTTGTTTTTACTCAAATTTCGATCGGGAGAGATCGTTGGATGCAGAATTAAATTCTGCATCCAACGAGTACCCACTCGACATACTTTTGACAGACCCCGCTATCCCCAAAACAAGAAATACCTAAAAAAATGAAATGATGACATCATCATTCTATTTTTTCATTTATTTCTTGTTTTTGGGGTAGCGGGGTCCATCAAAAGTATGCCGAGTGGATACTCGTTGGATGCGGAATTTAATTCAGCATCTAACGAGCTCTCCCGATCGAAATTTGAGTAAAAACACAGGGAGATATGTCAAAAATACAAACAAAAAAGTAGTTTTTTTCTTTTCTTCCTCCAAAATTAAAAAATATTATTTTATTATTTTAACTATTATTTTATTAGTTCATTTTAGGAGGCCCATTTTCAGTTGAAATTTCCTCTAATGGATCTTCTTAGCCTTGATCAAGTTCTTCTTGTTTAAGGCTTTGAGCCTCATCTCCTTCTGGAACTGGAACCTCTCTACTCATGAAGGTGTCCAATTCATTTTATTCAGAGAGATCAAATACTTCCATGCTTGGAATTTTTCAACTTCACCAATATTATCATTAAGCTGATGTGATATATCACTTTGAAATGAAAACCTCAAATGCAAATAGCAAAATATTAGATCTTACCGATTTGAGGTGTCCGTCCTACTTCTGGAGCTAGCTGATCTAGGGTTTGTTAGAGAAACCCTAATTTTCAAAACTTGGAATATTTTAGATCTGATTGGATAGAAAGATATATCTCTTCAAATGGAGCTGTCCAATGTACTCCTTTTCTAAAAACACTGGAGGGAAGCTCCCGGAATAGGAAGCCCTAGTTTTCCAATTTCTTCTGTTGAAATGCCTATCACTGTTTCTGTGATATCTTCAAAATTACTACTCCTATGTATATGAAATTTCATACTGAGGTAACCTCGTAATTCAATGATATAACACCATAGGTTTCATTAGAATTTGTTTCACCAATTGGTATTTATTATCCTTTTCCCACAGTGACCTGTTATAAGACTGTTCAAAACAACGAAGTTGTACGACCTGCCACATGTCACTGTTTCATCTTCTGGTTCTGCAATTCGGACCATAGTAATTATATTCTGTAATATTTTTGTAACATCTTTAATAATTCCATTTGGACCTCTGTATCCCAATATATTTCAATTCTCCCCAGGTGTCCTGTTTAGGGATGAATTCTGGAAGAGGCTGGAACCCTAACATGGAGGGATCATATCTCCCAGAAGATAGCGAATATGAGCCTGAATTTTGGAAAATGTTTACATCAGGATTGTATATTCGCACTTTGAAATTTTCAGCTCCTGATCCTTCACCAATATCAGGATATAGCAAATGTACCAAAACGTAGCAGTTTTAGTATTTAGGGTTTTTCTAGCTCGGGGTCAAACTAGGGTTTGACTTTCCTGGAGTTTCACTCGACCAAAAATCCCGATCCAGGTCTCTAAACTTCAATTTTTATGAGGAGATAAATCCTATGCTAGGCTCACTCAAAAATTATTATTCTATAAGAAGCCCTAATTTCCTACACCGAAAACTGAAAATGCTTGGAATCGAATTCTGCTTCGACAGAAAGAGTCAGCCTAGCATTCTTTTGTTGATCGATTGTGGAGAGAGAACCAAAAATTAAGAATCCCTAGCTTCTATAGCTGCATAATTTCTTCTTTCAGGGTGGCTCTGATACCATGTTAACTTTTCATATGCTTAGCTAAGACATCGGTATTTCATTTCATTTTCATAACAAAAGCATATAAACAAGATCATTGAAAGATAGACAAGCACAACCATACAAAAGAAACACAAAAATTTATCTTGGGAAAACCCTAAAGGGAAAAACCCAGAAAAAGATTCCTCAATATAGATGTCCCAAAAAGATAAAAGATAAAACTAGCAAGGAGATCAAAGCTTGATCCTCCTCCTTCTCCAGCTACTTCTCTTCTCCACTAATGCGCTACACAAGTGAGAGTGTGTGTTACAAATGAGGAGAGTTACACCTATATTTATATTCATTCATTCACTTCAATTAAATCATCCAACATGTAGGCTTGAGTTAATCATGTAGGCTCAAGTTACACATGTAGGCTCGAGTTAATGATGTAGGCTCGAGTTACACATGTAGGCTCAAGTAACCACACCGGGGTGCTAATGACCCACCTTTACAATTAGAGGGGACAACCTCATCACTCTTATTAGTTATTCTGATTAGAAGCATCGGGGTACAAGATAATACAAGTGGTTCTCCTAATAGGACCATCGGGGACCACAAAGGATACATATACAATATTTGTTTAAGTTACAATATTTCAACAGACCATAGGTTATAAGGGTGTTTAATCCTAAACAAAACCATCCTCTGGAAGCTATCACAAGATTCGACATATGTTTTTGCATCCCTAAAAAGGGTTAGCCAATAGTATCCCATTCTCAGTGCTTTGTGACTCGTTCTCCTGTCTGCAAAATGTCCCCCACAAGGCTCATCATGGCAGGCCTTCAAAATATGGAATATTTCATCTTCTCTTACACATCTTGTGATCTCAATATCAGGGCCTGTGTAGAAGAGATGATCGTCTATCCAACAATACCTGGCACTTTGTTGAATAATTTTCCTCTTTTCTCTTTTGGAAAAATGTGCCAGAAGCTTCCCTATAGTCAAGTAGTTAGCGACATCTGCATACCAAGGGGAGTGAGCTGAAACTACAAATAAGTGTTCATTTGGAAAAGAGTCCTCAACAGGAAAATTATCATAACAGTTAGTAAAATGAGATAAGAAATTAGTGACAACATTTTTGTTTTCTAGGTCTATCTATAATGGTGATATCAAAATCCTATAATAATAATAGCCACCTATTTACCCTAGCATTTGTAACAAGTTTATTCATTAGATATTTGATGGTTGAGTGGTCAGTGTGCACAAATGTAGGATATCCAGTAATATAATGTTGAAATTTGTTAATGGAGTAAGCAATGGCTAAAAAATCCTTCTCAGTAACAATATAATTAAGTTCAGCGAGGGATAGGTTTTTACTAATGTAAAAAACTGCATAAGGTGCTTGACCATCCTGCTGCCCTAAAACTGCTCCAATAGCAGTATTAGAGGCATCTGAAGAAATGTGAAAAGGCAGGGTCCAATTGGGCCCTCTTAGGATGGGAGCTGTGGACATATTCTCCTTAATTTTAACAAACGTTGTCTAGCATGCCTCATTCCAAATAAATTGCACATCCTTCATTAACAATGAAAACAAAGGAGAGGAAAGTTTGGAAAAGTTTTCTATAAATCTTCTGTAATATGTAGAATGCCCTAAGAAACTTCACACTTCTTTTTGAGTTACAGGAGTAGGTATATTTTTTATTACCTTGATTTTAGAGGGGTCCACCTAGATGCCATAAATAGAGATAAAATGCCCCAACACCACTCCTTCACTCATCATCATATGGCACCTTTCAGTGCTCAAAGATAGTTGGGTCTGTTCGCGGTGAGTTAAAACCTTTTCCAAAATTTTCAATGCTTCTTCAAAATCTTTGCCATAAGGAGTAAAATTATCCATGAAAATTTCCATACTATCATTAACTAATTATGAAAAAATGCCAATCACAGCTCTTTGAAATGTGGCTGGTGCATTGCATAAAATAAAGGGAAGCACTCTGTATGCAAAATTTCCCTAGGGATAGGTGAAGGTAGTTTTATCCTGGTCTTCAGGAGAAATATGGATTTTATTGTACCCACTAAACCCATCCAGGAAGGAGAAGAACTTCTTCCCCGATAAGGTGTCAAGTACTTGATCGACGAAAGGTAGGGGAAAGTGATCTTTCTGTGTTTCCTTGTTCAGCTCTCTATAGTCCACATAGACTCTCCATTTACCATTATTCTTGGGTACTATTATGGGTGGAGACACCCACTCGCTGTCTAAAATGGGATATATAAATACTTATTCCAAGAGTTTCTGAATTTCTTCCTTCACTATGTCCCTAAGATTGGGTTTCATTCGTCGTTGAGGTTGGCACATAGGATGGGAGTCACTTTTGATATAAATGTGATGGGTGCATAGATTAGAGGGCATGCCGCTCATGTCTGTGTACTCCCAAGAAAATGACCCCTTGTGTTTTTTTAAGAGAATGATTAGGCACTACTATTCATCTGGGGAAAGGCTGGGATTAATATTCATGGTTTTTCCAGACTCTACCTCGATAGGAACACTTTTTGAATTTTTCACTGGAACTATGTGAGTGTCACTGACTAATGTCCCTTCTGTGAGATTTTCTTGTTCCTCTTCACCTAGAGTAGCATTCAGGATCTGATAAATTTTATTATTGACAGAAGTGGGTTCACTGATGAAATTATTAATGGCATCATCTTTAGTTTCATCTTTAAAAGTTAAGGCCTTCCCTATTGTTAATAATGGTTGAGTGCCCTGTTCTTCCTCTAGCTCCATACATAACAAAGTTTCAGCTTCTAAGCTTGGCCGAGCTGGAGGATAGAGAGTGAGGTTCTTTATCTCGGTTCCATCTGATATGGTCATAGACCCATATCGATAGCTGATACAAGAATCAGCTGTAGCTAACCAGGGCATCCCCATGATCAATGGGTGTCCTCCTAGCTGCGACTTAGGTTGTAAAACCAAGAAGTCAGTAGGATACTCCCAAGAATCAACTGAGATAACGAGATCATCCAAGATTCCTTCAATTTTAATAATGGATCTATCTGCCAGTTCTAAAACGGTAGGAGTTGGTCTGAGATTAGTGAGCCCAAGTTTTTTTACAGTTTCAATAGTCATAACATTAATTGTTGCTCCTAAGTTTACCAGTACATTGGGTATTTGTGTGTGCCCAATCTACATGGTGACAGTGGGATTCCCTGGGTTGTGATATTTGGCCAAGAGGGGTTTTCCCATTATTAATGTAGATAATATCCCTATGACATGAACAGTGTGAGGATCCCTAGGCTTCCTTCTTGGTTTCCTTGTACACAGATCCTGAACAGTTCTGGCATAGATAGGTACATCTTGAAGGGCTTGAAGGAGTGGAGTTTTAACATAAATATTTTTTAACTCTCCTAAGAGGTTAAACTAAGGTTTTCCCACTACCTTTGGTAACATCAATCTTTCAGGGTATGGTGGTTCCCTAATCAAGTGTGTAGGCTGTGTTGATAAATGTGTCTTTCTATGTCTCAGCTGTCATATTAGTGGGATGTTCAACGTCTTCAATAATAGGGGTCGTTGTATTGGATGAATACTGTGGATTCATCCCTTCTTCAAGCACAGAGGATGGAACATCCTCAATGATCAAAGGCTCCAATACCTTTCCTGATCGTAAGTTGATATCATTGTAGGGTACAGGAGTAATGGAGTAAGCAGGCATGTTGACAGTCTCAAAATAATGAACTACTTTATTATTTGGGTTAGGGCTAGGTTGAGCAGGGAGCTGTGGTCGTATTGGCATATTGGGGACAACATTATTCTGGAATTGCAGCTGCGACTACCAGTAAGGCTGAGGATACTGTTGAGGAGGGTATGATTTTTGAGGAAATGTTTGATGTGGAAGCTGTTGAGAGGGTTGGTTATGGGGAAACTGGTTCCCTGGATGGAAATTCTTCCATCCAGGAGACCAAGAATTTTGTTGGTTTGGTGGCTATGGTGGCTATGTCTAGGGGTTCCAGGAGTTAAAATTTTGCATTGAAGGTTGAGAGGGGTACCATTGAGGATTAGAAAAATATGAAGGGAATTGTGTATTCATATGCTACATATTATTTCAATTATTCATGTTATTCTAAAATGGAAACAAGTCTAGAGTCATACCTTGATTTCGAGGCTACCAGGCCTTTTTCTATGTAATAAAGTAATATGGTTCCACATCTAGATTCAATGCCTGCAAAATAGCCTTCACTTGAGGTAGTGAAGGGCATTCTTTTGTGTCATGGTTTAGCTCGCAGAACTGACACACTTCTATCATATCAAGCAGGTACTCCTTCAGAGGGTGGTTCTTCCTACCTTTAGGGTATAATACACCTAGTGTGAGATCCTATACTTCTTGTTTCTACGTTTCCCTTAGGACATCTCACTACAAAAAATCCTAGAATTAGCGTCCCATTTAGCGTCCCTTTTTAGTGTAATTTTGTTTTACATTGAGTGATCAAACTAGACGCTAAATGGGACGCGTCATGGAAAAACATAAAGTGTTTTTTTTTGCTTCCTAGATAGCATCCTTTATGACGTCCAAAATAGCATCTATTTTTTCCTTCCAGAATAGCATCCAACTTTGCTCCCTAAACAATGTCGAGGTTTGCTTCCAAAATAAAATCCTATTTTGCATCGTAGCGAGTGTCCTCTTTTGCTTCTTAAATGGCATCCCTGTTACCGCCATATTTGCATCCTTAATAACACCATGTTATCATCCAAATTAGCATCCAATATTGCATCCATTTTTGCTACCACTTTCGCATCCCATTTTGCACCATGTTTTACTTCCAAATATGTGCCAATTTTCGCTTCCAAATTTGCACCAATTTTTGCTTATTTTTTTGCATCATGTTTTGCTACCAAAATGACTCCAAATATTGCTTCTATTGTTGCACCATATTTTTCTTCCTATGTAGCACCATGTTTTGCATCCAAAGTAACGTCCTATTTTTCTTCCATATCAACGCCATGTTTGGATTCATCATTAGCGCCACGTGTTGCATCATTTTTAATGCCTAGCTTCGCGTCTTATTTTTCTACCATATCAATGCCATGTTTGGATTCATCATTTGTGCCATGATTTGCATCCTTTTTAATGCCTAATTTCACTTCTCTCATTTTTTGTCACTAATTTAGTCATTTTTAGTAGCTTTATATACAATTTTGGTTATTTTGTTTAGTCACTTATCTCTTATTTTTTGCTTACTAATATAGTTGTTTTTAACTAGTATTATAATATCATTAGGGCATGGAGGAATCAAACCACCAACCTCTTGCTTGTAAGGTAGGTGCTCTTCCATTGAGCTAGCACCCTTTAATAATTTGGGAACCCAACTTACAAAGTCCTCTATAATGGTAAAAAGGATCAATTCACAAATTTGAGTATCTAATGGTCAACAAAGGATGATAGATTTTATAAGTTCACAATATATGATCAAGCAGGTTATGAAATCCATAAACCTTTTCTAGTAATTTTGAATAAAACTCAAGAAATTGCCTTAATGGAATTGCAAAAATCACTATCCCCTAGCAACGGTAAGTGTACCACTATATGAGACCTAACAACAATAATTTGCAGAAAATGATATCAGATTTGTCATCTTCTCTGGTGCATTTCCTGGGTTACATATATGTATGAACAATGTATCGGCATCCTCATGGGATAGGGCTACATTTGGGTTTTCTCAAAATTCTCAAACTTAGTAGAGCAATGTAGAAGTATTGAGGCATATGCTTGGGAAAGTTTGGAGAATTTTGTGGTATCTAAAAACTACATATTGAAGAATTTTGAAATTCTACAAGACAAAGATATTAACTAACTACAAAAAAAAAATTGTTCAACCATCCTCTAAAGCAAAAGGCACTAGAATAGAACATCAATGGAATGTCACATCGGGAAGAATATAAGATTTATATGATATTTCAAAGAGAAAGACAGCTTCCATTTATTCAAGGAAAAATCTAATTGAAACAAAACATCTAAATTATACTGGCATAAATATATGAGTCCAAAATTCAAGATCAAGAAACACTATCATTGACACGGCCATGCTGAAAAATTTAGCACTGAGCAAAGAATGTTAAGTAAACTTCATCAAACAAGAAAACAACTGAAAAGGAAGATACATTTGATGGAAACGTACTTACAGGTTCTTTCTGAGAGTATACTGATGGTGTCACTTCTCCTTTAGTTGCAGGATTTTCCAACTGAATAACTAGGCAAACAGATGAAGATGGGAGGTCCAATTAAAAGATAGCACGACATTGGCACCATACCCTGGCATATTATCGTAAACATCTTGTCATCAGCTAATCTTCGAAAATAAAACCAAGCTAAGAAATTATTGGTCTGACATCAATATATTATTTCAAAAATGGCAATGCAGCAGATAAGCAAGGTGCCAAGAACATTCAGGCATAATGAACTAAGAACAAGAAACAAAATATTATTTCAAAAATGGCAATGCAGTATATAAGCAAGGTGCCAAGAAAATTTAGGCATAATGAACTAAGAATAGGAAACAAAATGAGGTAACTAACTAAATAAAAATCAATCAAATCAACTGTTCCCATAATAGGAAAAACTGAACGGTACTTACATCTTTCATTTCATTGGGAAAGAACTAGAAATAGAAGTCCTATGTCAGTTATTCTCTCCTTTTTCTATGATACAAACATATTGTACCATAAAAAGGCTCTGGAAAGAAGCAAAAAACTTCAATCAGTTTCCTAAAACAAAATTTATTACCATCTAAGAAAGTAAATCTCTCATAGGAACAGAACAACGCATATTAGAAGTTTTTCCTTTCGTTGAAGTGACAACGGACCTCACTATCCAACATATGAATCCCCTCAAATGGTTGGGACAAGACATACATATAGAAATTTATATGTGTATTAGGATGAGAGTTTCAATATCATGGATACCAAAGGTAATATATCAACTTGAAATAGTAAAACATATATGCTGAAAATGAATGATGCATTCTAATCAATCTATGCATTTCATGCTTTATTACATAGTTAATGAATCTTTGAGAGACGGATGGCTATTCTACTCATTGAACTCACCAACAAAACCTGCTTGAAAGGCCAAAGATAAATCCTTGATGTATATATTGAGTGCACTGAAAATGAAAACCATTTAGATACATTATATCAAAAAATACGGGCAGAAACAACAATGGCATGTCAATTGAAAGATATCAGTTATGAAATTCAAGAAGACATGTGGCCTTTGAAAAATTAGCATAAAGAATGCCTTCATGTGAAAGTGAAGACAAGTGCATAATGTCCTTTCGTTGAAGTGACAATGGAACTCATTCTCCAATATATGAATCCCCTCAAATGGTTGTAACAAGACATACATATAGACATGTCTATGTGTATTAGGATGAGAGTTTCAATATCACGGATACCAAAGGTAATAACTTGAAATAGTAAAACATTTATGCTAAAAATAAATGATATATTCTAATCAATATATGGATTTCATGCTTTATTACATAGTTAATGAATCTCTGAGAGATGGATGGCTATTCTACTCATTGAACTCACCAACAAAACTTGCTTGAAAGGCCAAAGATAAATCCTTGATGTATATTTTGAGTCCACTGAAAACCATTCAGATACATTATATCCAAAAATACAAGCAAAAACAACAATGGCATGTTAATTGAAAGATATCAGTTATGAACTTCAAGAAGACGTGGCCTTTGAAAAATTAGCATAAAGAATTCCTTCAAGTGAAAATGAAGAAAAGTGTGTATTGCCACTACATCAAGTAAACACAAAAACTGCCACATATAGTTGGTGGAACTTCTGGTGTTCTTAGTCCAAAGATGTAGGGCCTCTCATTCTCCCAATCAAAAATAGGTTCATAAGCAGAAAAGGGAGAGGCGCGAAAATGCTGCATATAATAATGTAGAAATTCTAAGGCCTTGATGGCATAAGGAATTTCATAAACTGGCTAAGGATCTAAGCACACAATTAACCTCACAGAGAATTGTAGAGAATTAGCATAATGAGAGAAGAAGAAGAATTAATGAACATACATTAATGAATGATCAATAAATGAAAATTTATATTATTACATAGGTAATACATCCTTATAAAGGAAAAAGGAGTTGCATGAAGACAACTCAAGCTAGCTCATAAAAGCAGGATTACTAATTATGATAAACCCCTTAAAGCACTTTCCAATCTACCAAGCACCTCATGAGTTGGCAAAAGCATGAGTGAGTTGTCAAGGAGATGGAAATAATATGCTAATGGAGAAAAACTAATGGAAGATGGGTTGGAAACAAAAGCACCCAGTTTCCTAGTTGACTAGCTTTTATCTTATCCATAGAAAAGCAGGATAAAGCAGAAAAAGCAGAAAAAGTAGAAAAAGCAGAATCTGCTATATGGTCCTGCATACTAATTCTAGAGGAACCCAGAATCAGAAATAAATAATTCCTAGGATATAGATGGCATGCATTGACTTTAAGGTGCAACCTAATTAAGCTAGTGGGTAAATAATTAATCACTATTGATTAATTATTTTATCCTAAGTGTATGAGTGGGTTTATTATATCCCAACACCCCCCTATAAGCCTGAATTTATGATGATATGCATATAGGGCCCAGCAATAAAGCTATGGTCACCCTTTTACAATTTATATTGTCCAAAGAAATGAGGAAAGAGGAAAAACCTCAAGGGGAAAATCCTCCCTCAAGAAAGGACATGAAAAGCAATACCAAAAATGTTGAACTGCTGGTGTTGCTGCTGCTCCAAACTAAAATCTGATGTCTGGAGGAATCTTCTTCTTGGGAAGAAGATAAATCTGCTCACCTGGATCAAAGACAGCTGCAGGATGGAACCTGGGACCATGTAGAACAACTGAAATCCAATGATGTGAAGGAAATACTGAAGGTTCTTGAGACTTGTAATCAGCTCCAAGATGATGATATGACTTGAACTTCGAACCAGTAGAGATGAAATGAGCTCTAGATAGGTGGAATAACTGTCCAAGCGAGTGTATCATGTCTCCATCTTCATATACACAGAGAGGATGTGTGCAAGTGATCATGTAGGAACATAGAGAAGGAAATGGATCAAAGAGTGCGAATGCATGGGCTCCATGGGTTGATATAGCTTCCAAAGAATCCAAGAGATCACAAAAAAATCACAACAGTAGACTCATGGAATATACTGGTAAAGAATCCCCTATGGTAGAATAATGAGAGGAGGAAAGATAGTGATGTTCAAGATCTTCAAGGAGGCTCTAAGAATGAGTGCCAAGAACAATGGAGGAGCTACAGAAGTGCATGGGATCAAGTATGGTAAGTGGAAAAACACTGGAAGGACTTGATTTGGCTAAGAAAGCATCCTGGAAATCACTAGGTTGCGCACCATCAAGAGGAGAGGCATGCACAAGGTGTGAGAGGTCTGGCATATGGATCTCAGAATCCATGATAGAAGACATAGAGAACATTTAATGTGTGAGTGAATCATCAATAGCAATAGCATCTTCTTCATGATCAACTTCATCAGAGACTGTAGAGGTCGAGACATCTTGAGAGAGAGAAATCATTGAGGAGCTAGAGTCACTCTCCACATAGCTAGAAGGATCCTCATTGTCCTTTCCCAAAACTCTATCCAATGTTGTCCAGAGATCCTTTGGGGAATCAATAGAATCAATAAGGTAGCCCATGCATGGAGAGATAGATAGGAACATAGCTCCAATTGCTCTGTCACAGTCATTCAACCAGTCACTTGGCTCTTCATAAGATTCTTCACCAGCTCCAATAGATATCTCATAGAGACCTTGTATCTTTAGATATGAAATCATCTTCAGTTTCCACTCTGAATAGCTTGTGAATGGAGAAAGAAGAGGAACTGATATTCTTGAATCCATTCGAAGTTGAACTTGCAAAATAAACCTGCAAATCTGAAAAGGAGGATTAATTAATGAACTCTCAAAGCTCTGATACCATGTAGAGCTTTGATATCCTCAGCTCTAATTGCATGAAGAAATTGAAATTTGAGAACCTTAGCTCTGATACCATGTAGAAATTCTAAGGCCTTGATGGCATAAGGAATTTCATAAACTGGCTAAGGATCTAAGCACACAATTAACCTCACAGAGAATTGTAGAGAATTAGCATAATGAGAGAAGAAGAAGAATTAATGAACACACATTAATGAATGATCAATAAATGATAATTGATATTATTACATAGGTAATACATCCTTATAAAGGAAAAAGGAGTTGCATGAAGACAACTCAAGCTAGCTCATAAAAGCAGGCTTACTAATTATGATAAACCCCTTAAAGCACTTTCCAATCTACCAAGCACCTCACGAGTTGGCAAAAGCATGAGTGAGTTGTCAAGGAGATGGAAATAATATGCTAATGGAGAAAAACTAATGGAAGATGGGTTGGAAACAAAAGCACCTAGTTTCCTAGTTGACTAGCTTTTATCTTATCCATAGAAAAGCAGGATAAAGCAGAAAAAGCAGAAAAAGCAGAAAAAGCAAAATCTGCTATATGGTCCTGCATACTAATTCTAGAGGAACCCAGAATCAGAAATAAATCATTCCTAGGATATAGATGGCATGCATTGACTTTAAGGTGCAACCTAATTAAGCTAGTGGGTGAATAATTAATCACTATTGATTAATTATTTTATCCTAAGTGTATGAGTGGTTTTATTATATCCCAACAAAATAAACTAAAAATATTATAGCAATTGTAGCTCATCTCAAAGAAATGAACCAGCAATGAATGGCATAAACATCTCTGAAGTTTCGATACTACTAGCATAGATCCATCTAAAAGGGGATCTACCAAGCACCGAGAGGGATCAAATCTCTCAATGCGCAAACCCTTTTTTAGAATGGAAATGTTAATGAAATGTGTAATCCAATGTTTATGATTTTAGTTTATCTAATTTATGTTGTTATATATATTTGCAATTCTAAATAATTTAAATTTAATTTAAGCTGACATGTTATTTTTAATAACAATTTTTTTATAAACGACACGTGTCAACTCTAGGATGAGCACAGAAGGAGTTACACATCTCTCCCCTACTAGGCTGTAGAATGCACCTCTTCGATGCAATCAAAATAAACAAATTTCTAAAATAAAAAAAACAGGAATAATAATGGAAATAGAAAATAAAACCATAAATGTTGGTTTGCTACAAAATATCAATGCATGTTTGATGAGTGAATATGAAAAAAAATAAATGTTGAACTAAAGATAAATTGAGTCCTACGTAGTAGGAATTAAACATTGCTGATATTTAAATTTTGCTAGACATAATGCCCTAGGCCTCCATCATATGTTAAAAATAAGAAAGAGGATGTTTCTCATGTTTCTTCTGTCTGGATCTCATTTCAGGCATGGTTTTTTAGCATCCATGTCAAATCTCACTTGGTCTATTATCTATCACATTGCAATCTATTCTAAAATTGGGATCATCTACTACATAATCATAGAGAAGCATATTATGATCTTAGGTATGCAGCTATGAAAAGAAAACGCCATCGAATGAGCTCTAAAAAAAAGGAAGAAGGACCCACGCCAATTTCAGATCTTTGCTGGTCATCAGAACTGGCTGTTGGTTAGCAAGATCTCTGTTTCCATTCCAACAAAGGCCTATCAGACATGGAATCGAAAGTAAGTACTCAAGGAGTAACATTAGTTCCAACTATGATAGGCTTGATGGCTGACACCAAAGCTGATTTAGAGAACCATTCAACTGCTAAGGAAAAAGAACTAAGAATAGACACCAGTATTTCTTCAACAGAGGAGATAAAAAGCACATCTGATCCACAAGAAAATCACACATTTGCAAACTTTAATGTCCCAATGCATGTGGATAGTGAACTTACAAAAAACCTAGTTATGGAAGAAGTTGTACATGAAGAAGAGCACAAGAAGACACAAGTCCTATCCAACCATTTTTCTTTTCTTTTCTTTTCTTTTAACTAAGTTTCCAGTTATGGTTCAAAGGTATTCCCTATACTTATTAGGTTCACATGTTCTAGCATTCTTTAGAGGATGCATTTAAACATGCATATATTCAACCCAAGCCTCTAGCAGTCTGTTGCATGCAAAATTTTATAGATCACATATGACCAGTTTTCTAAGTGACTATTGGATGTACCTTTGTGTTATATCAACACTTTGTATACTGAAAACTGAAAACTGGCTAGTCTATCAATGCACTAAGATGGCATTGATGTAGCATTTCTGTCTAACTATTTGTTCTAACAGAGCATTAAAATTGAATCCAATGGACTATGATAAGTGCATGTTTATTACATTATAGATTCTTATTTGAGGATGTTGGCATCAAAGTTTTAAAATTGTTTGGTGGAATTCTTTTGTTTCTGATTTTATGTGAAGAATGGTATGAACTATTGCTTGTTATATTTTATCATTCAAGCTAGCATTATGATCTTAGGATCATTAACATAGAGAATAACATGCATAGCAATAAAACACAAGAGACAAGAGACACAAAGAATTTTCCTTGAGAAACCATAAAGGAGAAAACCCCACAACATCCTGAGAGATAGAATCAACACCAAAAGTAAAACCCGAAAACATAAAGATGATCTCCTGATAGCAGTAGTCTCTCTCTTGTCCTAGCAACTTTTCCTCTCACTGATGCGCCCAAATGAGTGAGTGTGTGTGTGTGTGTGTGTTATAAATAGAGAGTCTCACTCTCTATTTATATTCTTTCATTCACTTGAAACCCACTCCAACATGTCGTCATCACTTAGCAATTACTTACTAGAGCCGACATCTCTAGGAGTGTCTAATAACCCTAGTGCCCCACAACTTGTGGGGACTTTGCGTCCTCTGACCAACAAGGAGGTTTATCCTTAACACAATGATGGGGACTATTGCCCTGACTTAAAATGACTCACCTAGGGTTGACATCTCTAGGATAGTCTAATAACCCTAGGGCCCCATAACTATGGGGACTTTAACCCTTGACTAATAGGAGGGTTACCCACAATGACTTGACATGACTTTTTTACATTATAGAAAATTCCTGGAATAAACATCAAGGTATGAAATGACTCAAATACATTACATACACATCCCAGAATAAACATCGGGGTACAATACATAAGATATACAGATGAATACATTTTGAAGTTACAATTACATCAACACTGCCTCTTAACTAGGAAGGTATTCTCTCAACACAATTTATCAGTACAAATCTTCTTCTATGTATCTTCTGGATCATCATCAGGTCCTCCTCATCTTCACCTTTAATTCATCTCCATCTTCAAGTCATCTTCATATTCACGTCATCTTCATCATCGGATCTGGATCATCAGTTGATCTGGATCATCATCACTCGATCTGGATCATCTCTACTGGATCATCAACACTAAATCTTCACGAGTGCTATCTCATGATTCTTCTAGTCACATGAAGTTCTACAGAGCCAGCCCTTTTTCATGCTAGTTGTAGGCCTACCCTCCGTGCAGGTCTTTTCTAGCACTTATATCTGAACCTAAATCAGAATGGCCTGCCCAACATTTATATCTGACCCTAATTCAGAATGGCCTACCCAAAACTTATATGTAATCATGTAGGAACCAATCCTATAATCATATCAGAAAGGAAATTCCTAGCACTCACATTCGACCATGTGGGAACACCTCCAACAACCCTGTTAGAAAGGCCCAACACTCACATTCATCAACCAATGATTGGAAAGGACTAGCACTTACACTTGGCCATGCGAGGAACCAATCCTCAATGCCAAAAGGCTTTGCACTTACATCTGACAACCAATGTCAGAAAGGTTCAGCACTTATATTCGACCATGCAAGGAACCAATCCTTCATGCCAAAAGGGCTCTGCACTTACATCTGACAACCAATGTCAGAAAGGCATGCACTCACATCTAATCTTGTAGGAACCAATCCTACAGTCATATCATAATGGCCCCCATTCCCAGAATGAGCTACCTGGTAACTGAACAGGCGCGTCCATTCCAAGAATGGAAACCACCCTTATATCTGATCAAGTGGGAACCAATCGCTCAATCACATCAGAATGGCCATGCACTCACATCTAATCATGTAAGAATACATCTTATAGTCATATCAGAAAGGCCCTCAGTTCTAGACTGACTATTCTCGGTAACTGACCAGGCACCTCCATTCGAGGAATGGCATTCAACACTTACTTCTGATCATGTAGGAACCAATCCTACAGTCACCTCAGAATGTCTCAACACTCACATCTGACATGGAAGGAACCAATCCTCTCACTGTGACAAAATGGATTATACCTTACATCTGACCATGGAAGGAACCAATCCTCTCACCATGTTAGAATGGCTCTAGGTATCATCATTTCCCCTTGGAACGAACCTCGATCTGGAGAACCCCAAGCTTCTCCCTGAAGTACACGAACTTCACTTTAGCCAATGGCTTTTTCAACACATCAACTATCTGTTTGTCTGTCGCAACATACTGGAGTTTCACTGCTCCTTTCTGCACCATATCCCTGATATAGTGATACTTTATCTTGATATGATTCGACTTGTCATGGAACGCTAGATTCTATGACAACTTCACGCAACTCTGGTTGTCACAGTGTATACAAGTAGCATCTATCTGGAGATCAAATAAATCAGATAGTAGATTTCATAGCCATACTGCCTCACAACTAGTTGACCAAGCTGCAACATACTCTGCTTCAGTTGTACTTAGTGCCACACATGATTGCTTCTTGCTAAACCAAGAGATCACACATGATCTGATACTGAAGCAACACCCTGAACTACACTGCCTTCCCAATATGAATCAACATAACCTTCCAGGTTAATCTTTTGATTCGCCTCATACTTGAGCCCATAATCAACTGTACCCCTGCATGCTTTGCAACCATCAAGTGAACATGTCTCAATGTGTTCAAAGAAAAGCAAATATCTGGTATCAAGTACATCAAGGACCCAATCATTTGACTATACATCGTAGAATCAACCGTCTCTAATGAAGCATCACTCAATAGCTTCATGTTCGATGCCATAGGTGTGATCATGTACTTGCAGTCCATCATCCTGAACCTCTTCAGGATCTCTACTGCATACTTCCTTGTCCACACCTCCATGCCTAGAAAATAGTGCATCGACACATAACAAGAGCATCACTAGTCTTCCGCCTTCAACCTTGAAGCAAATGTTGGAATCCACTTTACTCTCAGTAAGGCCTAGAATCATTAGTAATATATCCATCCTGTCGTACCATGTCGAACCTTAGGATCTTCTGCAATAACTCCCTCTATATTCTGTACTCTATGCACTGAAACATTCTATACTGGAGTGACAAGTAGCTTCCTCTGCTACTAATATTCTATGTATCCATCTAGGGTCACTGGATACCAAGATCCTCTATCTTTGAAAGTCTTCTTCTCACACCCATCTATGAACTTGTCATCCTTTATCAACCTTGTAGCAAAGGTTCATATCTTCATCAAGCTTATCATGTATGTGTTATCCCTTGGGTGTCTTCTGAAATCATACAATGCCTTGTTTTATTTACACACATGATTCTACCTGTCATGTGTCTCAACTCCCATTGGCTGAAAATGTCTCTTTGTAGTCTATGCCTTGTATCCCACGATGTTTCCATCTACTGCATGATGGAACTATGAACTTTCCTTCATGTATTGATATTGCATCCTAGACATCATTCTTCTTGAACTTGTCTTGCCTTTCTTCTTGGTTACTTCTTCATGGTTGGAAGGTTATGCATCAATGATGTCACTCCATTCGTCATATTATTCTTCATTTTGAAATGTCGTCACTTGTTCTTCAGAACAAGTCTCATCCTTCTTTGCTTGTAGCTGATTATGTATGCGATCTTTCCTACTAGTCAAATGCATTTGTATGGTTAGAAACATTTCATAAGGAATACTCATACTGGCGAATTCTTATGCATAAATATATGATCATGCAAATACTTTAGCCAATACAACATTCATCCATGTCTTACAAAAAATTTTATAGATTCCTTCCATCTCTACCAGGACAACATTGAGATTGTGCGCTAATCCAATATGTCAGCAAAGAGGTTTCATTGTAGATAAGTAGCAATGGAGAGTTGTATAGCACCATGAGCTACTTACCCATCACATGCATATTAGTAGCATACTGTCATTAATGCAAACATTCTATCATTGATAATACATTAACTCAATATAAACAAATCCATAACAAAACAATATCATGAAATGACAATTGAATACTTATATTTATTTGTTTCATGGGTAGACTCCTTCTTGAGCCTTCAGCTTCATCATCTTCTTCATTCATCATTTCTTATCCAAATGATAATATGGATAAGAGTTTCTTCAAGAGTTGAGTTCTTCATATTCCTCATCACTTGAGGGATCTTCTTTGGATGGTGAGAGCTTGATCTTCAGTTTCTCCCATCTTCTTTTCTCTTATTATTAGTTGAGCTTCTTCTTGTGTGTGCTCTTCCCAGAGTCTACTGAAAGTAATCACTTCCTTCTAGCACACATTCTTCGAATGAATGAATCCCATGATCCTGGGAGACCATTCGAGGTGGTTATCACCACTTCTACATTCTCCACTTCTTCTTCTGCTTCAAGTTGTTCTCTGATTTGAGAGATCCTTGTAAAGTATGACTGTATGGTCTCTACATTCTGGATCTTCACATTCTTCAACTAGTTTCTTAAGGTCATATTTTGATTTATTTTCTTCCCTTAAAATAGCTTGGTTAAGCAATCAAATATCTTTGGTGTCTTTATGGAAGACACTTGTGGTACAATGTGGTCCGTGATTGAATCAACAATGATCTTCTTCGCCTTGACCAAGTTCTTCTGGTGTAAGGATTTTAGCCTCATATCCCTCTGGAACTGGAACTTTTCTACTCATGTAGATGTCCAATTCATTTTCTTCAGAGAGATCAAATACTTCCATTCTTGGAAGTTTTTAAATTCACCAATCTTATCATCAAGTTGATGTGATATATCACATTGAAATGAGAACCTCAAATGCAAATAGAAAAAGATTAGATCTTACCGATTTGAGGTGTCCATCCTGGTTCCAGAGCCGGCTAATCTAGGGTTTGTCAGAGAAACCCTAATTTTCAAAACTTGGAATATTTCAGATATGATTGGATAGAAAGATATATCTCTTCAAGTTGAGCTGTCCAATGTACTCCTTTTCTGAAAATAGTGGAGGGAAGCTCCCAGAACAAGAAGCCCTAGTTTTCCAATTTCTTCTGCAGAAATGCTTTTTACTGTTTCTACAATATATTCCAAATTAAGGCTCCTCTATGTCTAAAACTTCGTATTGAGGTAGATTCACATGTCTGTGTGCCAAAACCATAGGTTTCATTAGAATTGGTTTCACCAATTGGGACTTATGATCATTTTACCAAGGTGACATGTTTCAGGACTGTTCATCACAACGAAGTTGTACAGACTGACACATGTCACTGGTTCATCATCTAAGACTGAAACTTAGACCATAGAAAGTATAGTCCACACCCTTTCTGGGAAATCTTAAGAAATTTCATTTGGGCCTATGTAGCCCAATATATAGTAATTCTCCCCAGGTGTCCTGTTTAGGGATGAATTATGGAAGAGGATAGAACCCTAACTTGGAGGGATCATATCTCCCAGAATATAGCGAATCTGAGGCCTAATTTTGGAAAATGTGTAAATAAATATTTTATCGTCAGCCTCTACAATTTTTTGCTCCTGAGACTTTGCCGATCATGATATATAGAGAATGTACCAAAACTTATCAGTTTTAGTATTTTAGGGTTTTTCCAGCTCGGGGTCAAACTAGGGTTTGACTTTCTCAGAGTTTCACCCAACCAAAAATATTGGTCTAGGTCTCTAAAATTTGATAGATGAGGAGATAAATCCTATTTTAGGTTCACTCAAAAATTCCTCTTCTGTAGAAATCCCTAATTTCCCGCACCAAAACTGAAAATGCTCGGAATCGAATTTCACTCCGACAGAAAGATGTGCCCTCCAATGGAGAGTCATTCTAGCATAATTTTGCTGATGGATTGTGGAGAGAGACCCAAAAAGTAAGAAGCCCTATATTTTGTAGCTGCACAATGTCTTCTTCTCATGTTAGCTCTGATACCATGTTAGATTTTATCATTCAAGCAGCATTATGATCTTAGGATCTTTAAGTGAGAGAATAACATGCACAGCAATAAAACACAAGAGACAAGAGACACAAAGAATTTTCCTTGGGGAAACCATAAAGGAGAAAACCCCACATATTCCTCAGAGATAGAATCAACACCAAAATTAAAACCCAAAAACATAAAGATGATCTCTCGACAGTAGTAGTCTCTCTCTTGTCCCAATAGCTTCTCCTCTCACTCATGCGCCCAAATGAGTGAGTGTGTGTGTTTTATAAATAGAGAGGCTCAATCTCTATTTATATTCTTTTGTTCACTTGAAACCCACTCCAACATGTCAGCCTAACTTAACAATTACTTACTAGAGCCGACATCTCTAGGAGTTTCTAATAACCCTAGTGCCCCGCAACTTGTGGGGACTTTGCCTCCTCTGACCAACAAGGATGTTTATCCTTAACACAACGGTGGGGACTATTGTCCTGATTTACAATGAATCACCTAGGGTCAACATCCCTAGAATAGTTTAATAACCCTAGGGCCCCATAACTATGGGGACTTTAACCTTGACCAATAGGAGGGTTGCCCACAATGACTTGGCATGACTTGTTTACATTATAGAAACTTCCTGGAATAAACATCGGGGTATGACATGACTCAAATACATTACAGACACATCCTAGAATAAAATTTGGGGTACAATACATAAGATACATGGATGAATACATTTATAAGTTACAATTACATCAACATTGCTTTGGACATTGTTCATCTAAGCTGTAAGGTAACCATGGTGGTGCTTTTCAATTAGGCCATTGCACCAAGCAATGCTTCTTTGCTATGACATCACAGATTCTTATTTAAGCATTGAAACATTGGATATTACAAGATCTGTAAAAATTAATCTGAAGTATGTTTGAGAGCGAGGCATGATGATTTGCAATCAAAATGATGACTTGGTAAAGGAACTTTTTACTTGTCAGTGGATTCAAGGATTAGCTGTTTGTCACATGTTTGTGAAAACTTTCATATGCTTACAAAAATATAGAGATCATAGCATGAAGAAAAGTCTTTAATTACAAACTTATATATATTGGTTTACCTACCTAGGTGACTTTCTATATATTCATTTCAGTCAAGTTTTAGCTATTGCATAGTGTGCTTATTGCATATTCAAATATTTGGTGCAACTTCCCTCATTTCTATTCCCCACATAAAATTCATGGAAGCACTATGCAACACATGTGTAAATTACCCACTTCATTGATTTCCAGTGACATATGAAATCTAATCCCTTGTGGGCTGCTCCATGTGGAAGCTCAACTGGTCTATATGGAAATGGTTTAATAGGAACGATCTGCAACTACTTCTTTAGGATATGAAGGTAGGTCCCATGACTTACTGTTATAGCCAATTTTACCACACATGGTAAGTCACACTATTATGGCCTTCCATGTCCCTATGCAGACTCTTTAGACCCTGTTAGCACTCAGAATGTAATCAGGTTGTAGGAAGCATACCCCAAGGTAACAGCAAAACCACTTTAGGAAGATATTGATATTTCCATCCCAGAGAGGGATCTCTCGACACAAGTCTCACAAAATCAAATGATAAACAATATTTAAGCATTCATTCATTTGGATGAACCATTCACATATCCATTGGGCATGGAGTCATATACAAGTAAAAGATCATAAAGATACATACACGAGAACTATCAAAGGCAAGATAATCACATCATTACAGTCATCAAATTCGATCTGGGTGAAATGGAAGAGATGAGAAAACAATCCATCAATACAGAGCGTTTGAAACGAATTCCATATCGACTTTAGCAGAAAAATCATATAATATCTGAAATAATGAATAGAGCATAAACATATGAATTCTACTCATTCAACACTGCATTCCAGATACGAAGGAAGAACAAAATGGGGTGTTACACAAAGGAAATAACAAGCACATAAAGGAAATGGCACAGACTGCAACATCAATGACACATGAATCTTTGACAGGAAACTTCTCATGCATTCACTTTATTTCTCAGAACAGATACGTCTTTCCAAACCAGCAACTCACTTGATGGGATCCAACCCCCATCTCATCAAAAGACACCAATATATAGATTTAAACAATAAGTCTGCTCCCAGCAGATCAATAACACAATGACCAGCGTAAATTAGAGTTTGTAACTAATTTCCTACACCACTAGGAAGTTGTTACAATTCCATTCCTAACTGATCATAGAGTATCACATCAACTGAGTAACAAACTCGGCCACGCAGCTCCACGTCCTCGCTCCATCAGCTCTTTGGTACATGCCACCTGTCCCCTACTGAGAAAGATTAAGCTTTGTTTTTCCCAGCCACTCTACAGCCTTCCATTGCTCGACACTTGGGGTGTTGCTTTCCATCATCTCCCGGATGGCTACCTCGAGTTCCATGTAGGCTTCGTAGGATTTCTTAGGCAACCTGTTTCTGATAGCTGTGAACTTCTGCAGGACTTTGAAATCTTCAGTTAGCACGTCCACAATGGTTTGTCCAGACAGACTCCTCTCTAACTCGTTAAACTTTGAATGGTCCATACGAGCCCTGACAATCAGATTATTATAATGTTCCTACGAGAGCATTCGACCCTTCTCGTTCCAGAAGCATGGCAACCCGTCTTCAATCAGCCCTTCAAACTCCCTTTTGAACCTGTTGACCTGTACCATTAATTCCTCGGATTTTTCCTGAACAATCTTCATTAACTGGTGCTTGTGAATAATTTTCTTTGCTGACAGGACTATTGGGACTCTATCCTTTATACCCAAGTCATGCAATTTTTGTTACGTTAATGAATTCAGGAAATTCAGGGTATTTTGGGCTGTAGTGAGAGGCCTCTTCGCCATGTGTTCGTTTACCACTTTTAATCTTTGCTGGGCTGCATCTATTAATCCACACAAATCATCAATGTAAATAAGGTAGTGTCTGAACTTAGTGACCTCAATACTTATGGTGTCCCAAATGATATGCTTTGCCACCTGAAGGGGGCCTTTTCCAATACATTTCTCCTTTAATTCCTCAACCTTCTGTTGTAATTGGCTCTTGTCTTACAAGAGCTGCGTTCTGCTTTCATTAATCTTGGCTAGCTTGGCTTTCACCTTTTCATTCTCTGCCTGCAATTCTTTAATGGTCTCCTCCTTTAAACTGACTTGGGACATAGACTCCAACAAGTCATCGGCAGAACAATCAGCTAATGGCTTTCGG
>LPNX011144492.1:102256-234071 GCA_001517045.1 Pseudotsuga menziesii
CTCTATTTCGAACATTCTTTTATCGTTCCCTATGGCCATCTTGAAAGTATTTTTCTCCGCGTCTCTAGCCGAGACTAGACACGTTTTAGAATTCTGCAGGTTCCTCACCCTTGGAAGCAAATTTCTTGTTTCTTCCAGGGATTGCTTCCTTTTCTCTAGGTAGCTCGTCCTGAGCTCTTCTTTTGATCTGAACAGGGAACCAGATTCTAAACTGTTACTATCATCTTCTGAACCTTTAAAGGAAAACTGATTAACCTGTACTGTCTTCAGGGGAACCAAAGGAGCCTTTTTGGAAACTCCGGACACCCCTTTCTCCACGATCTCACTTCCTTTGAATAGCTTCGCCTTCTTATGGGAAGTTTGCTCGTCTACTTCCATATCCTCTGCTTCGGCCAAACTTCTCTTGGCAGCAACACTGACACCTTCTGTGATCTGGATCTCTGAATGAGATGCAGGATTTTCCTCTGTTTCAGCATGGGACTCGTCAGCGAATGTGAGCAAATTAGCTATCTCAGATAATCCTTGTACGGCCTGATGTTCAAACGGCTTGTTTTTGTTTGCCTGTTTTCTTAACGAAATCACCTGGTATGGATCATAGTTCATATTTACATCTTCAACAAAATCCATAGGTTCCATCAACCTTTCTATACATGCCAGGGCACCTTTGCCTTTGAAAATGAAAGGGCCGACTTTAAAAGGAAATTTAATATTTAAAGACTTCCTGAAAGCACCGAAGTGCTCCTCTTCTGACAACAACCTTTGTCTCATAAATTCCAATGCAAAAATTCTTGGAGTTAGAAAGGAAGGCGACCTATAGGGCTGACCAGTATAACCGTACACTCTCAAAACCGTGAAATCTTTGTACAAGAACCAGTCTCCCACCCTCCCTTCGAGTGAAGACTGCATCAAATATTTCATCTCGTCGAAAACCCTGGGCAATTCTCCATCGAACAGCAATCTGTATACTTCGGACATGACCGAATTGGAGAATTCGGTCAGGTGGATTTGTGTTGGCAAATCAGAAGAGGATAGAGTACTCAAGAACCTCAATTCAGTGACATTGGAGCATATTAGCATATGAAGAAAATGTGTTTGGAATCTGAAAAACTGGACTTTGGGAAACTCAGTCAGCTGGAGGTGGATTGCCTCTGCCAGATACTCATCCAAATTAAGTACAGGGGCTGACTGGGACTCGGGACTCAAAGAATTGAATTTTAGCAGGAAACCAAGGATAACATGACCTACATGACAATCGTCATCTAGGCCCAACACCTGACAGACCAAAGACATCACTAACTGTACCTCAGCTCTAAAAACATGCAGGGGGTAAGGTAAGGAGAGGTCTTCCAAGGACTGACCTTCCTTCAGGATACTTGACAGGAATCGAGAGCGAGCATCAATTGGGAAACTTCAGAAAAACTCAGCAAGGATGGCCTCATTCACGGACTCGCGGTCTCCGGGATAATCCTCGGGTAGATTAAGATTTTCTCTAACTACTGCAACATCAACTTTACATAAAATCCTAGACGCAGAATGACTCACTATGACTCTCTGAGAGGGGGAGTAATTTTCCGCGCACCATTCGGCAAATTTAGGGAAGTGGAGGGTTTGTTCCAGGGTGAAAAAATATAAAAATGACTTACATACATTTAAAACATCATTTCCCCGTAAAAAACAGGACCACAATCTATCTTTACTACCAGCCACACTTCCTGTAGATAGGAAAGGGTCATAGACACCTCTGTGTCTGTCTACCAGGAACTCTTCTCTTTCGTCTGGGACCCGACCAGACACAGAAGCTTCACTTTGTTGGTCCATTTTTCAATTTATACTATGAATGGGGCGCAGAAGTTACAGGATTTGAGGTCCTACCTGGCTCACTGTGAAGGCATGTGCTCGGAATGCGCCTCGGTACTTGACAACTGGAAGCGCCCAAATAGACAGGTCCTTTTCGTCGGGTCCCGAGAAATAAAATAATCACGGAAGATGTCAATTTCGCCTTTATAGGACCACCCTGATTTGACACGTGGGAGGCATTTATTTCCACAACCACTACTTGTCTCTAACCCTCGCGCATCTTTCTTTTCTGGGTTCATTTCTGACCGTCGATCTCTTCTGTGTGAATTCCTGGCCCTCGGATCACATGCCACATGTCCCTTTTCTGCCGAGCCTCCTTGCTTTAACCATCGTGCGACTTTGGGCCCCGGAGTCGTCTACAACCGTCGATCTGTTTTGCCTTTGCGGGTGGGCCGTCGGATCGTGCTTCGTCTACTGATTCCGCTGGGCTCTTCCATCTTAATCCACCGAGCAACTTTGCCCAGCGGAATCATCCTTGCTCGTTGATGTGATCCGCCGTCGCTCCTACACCGTCAGATCAAGTGCCGTGTACCGGATTCCGCCGGGTAATCCAGAATTATTCTCTGCGCTAGTTCTTCTCCCGGAATTCTTCTCGGCCGTCGATGGGATGCCAGGCGTTCAACAACCGTCCGATCTTGCGCCACGTACCATATTCCGCCGGGTGCTGGGGTTTTATCGGGTGCGCAAGTCTCCAACCCGGAATCATTTTCCGTCGTCGATCTACCATCCTGCGATCTCCAACCGTCGGATCGAGCAGCACGTATCCATTTCCGCTGGGTGGTCTAAAGGTTATTGCGCGTGCACGTTACCTTTCCGGAAACCAACACGTCCGTCGATCAATACTGTCTTCAATCCTCGTCCGTAGGATCAGGAGGACTATATGCGATTCCGCTGATCCATCATTTCCTTATCCACCTTGCACTTCCAGCCAGTGAATTTGACACGGGCCGTAGATCAGCTCTGAGCAATGTTAAAACCTTTGATGTGTGCAGGCTGTTAGAGGCCCGAAATTCCCTTATCTTGCTTGTATGTTCTGGATGGCGGAAATTATATAAACCATCGATTTGCTTCTCCTTTAGACCATGGTTCAGGACCTTTTCCGACTCAGCTACTCTTTAGATTATGAAGCCTCCTTTGTACTATATCCCTAGCCCAAAGTATTTAATCAACAAAATCTCACCTCCCATCGGTCTTGCATCTTTTTTGTAAAATACAGGTGTTAACAGCTGGCTCCATCTGGGGATGATATCCTCCCTGCGAGGTATCAAAGAACTCGTAGACCAGGTTCCTGTCTCTCAACTCTGCATAGCGACTCTCAAAATCTCATCTTTCTGTCTTTTGCGAGCATATCATTTTTGTGTGTTTTTTAGAAAGAAATGGTCCGTTTCCTGGACCTTGGGGCTTTCACTGCAAGCTCCAGATGCCTCCAGCTTGCCCTTCTTATTGACTGGCAAAGAAAATATGTACAGTCTATAATACAAATTTTACCTTCCTTCTCTAGGATAGGTAATGCTTCAGATATCTCCCATTTACAGGGTTTCTCTCAAGAAGAACCCCGTTTGTGTACTCCAGCAAAAAAGCATTTTGTCCTCTGAATCCAGCAATAACATACGGCCCGACCCACATAGGGTCAAATTTTCCATGCTTGTCTTCATTCGGGGCATCCCATTTCAGAACCAGGTCACCCATCTGAAACTGATCCTCTTTAACCCTTCTGTCAAAAGTACTCTTCATTTTTTCTTGGTGTGACTACACTTTGTCATAAGCCTTATACCTTCGCTCCTCAAGCTCAATGATCTGATTTATCCTTCGCTGTATATGACTCAGTTCTTCCTGCTGGTGCTGGAAGTACCTCATAACCGGAACCCCTAAAGATACAGGAAAGACTACCTCGGCTCCATACACTAGCTGGAAAGGGGACATGTCAATTGCTCTCTTCGTGCTAATCCTATCAGCCCATAGAGCATATTTCAATTTGGTATGCCACGACCTCTTATTGTCCTCCAACAGCTTTTTGATGATTCTCACTAGGCTTTTGTTGGAAGACTCAGCCAACCCATTCCCTTGAGGATAATAAGCCGTCGAATGATTAAGACTTATGTGATACTTATGACAGAAATTTATCATCTTTCTGGAATTGAAAGCAGCTGCATTGTCTGTTACTATTCTCTACGTAGGGGTAATCATCGATGACAACTATCTGTTTCGCCACCATGGAAAGAAATCAGTTGGATAGGGGTTGGACACACTACCTCCACCTAGTCTGCACATCGCATCTGTCCAACGTCGCTGGGCTGGATCTCGAACCCCGTGAAGAGGAATGTCAACTCTAGGGCTCAATCCTAGAACACGCTCAAAGAAAAATGTGCTCAGTATGCTACTAAAACCGAATTTTCATACTCTACCCATATTGCACTCACTGAGATGGTGTTTCATGTTTCCCGGTAGTACAATGCTCCAATCGTACACAGTGGGTCTCATTCCCTCCACTACATAGAACATCAGAGGCCGTGAGCCCTAGTGGAGTGATGCTAGCCCTTCTATCCTTCCTAGTGTTATTAGTATGGCCTTTAGGCCTATTGTACAGGATTACACACCTAATAACCTAAGGAATGGGGTTACCAACATACTTAGTTAATTTGCAGACAATTGACTTCTAAAGTGTAGTATAGGAAATAGGAGGGTGAGAAGGACTTACTTGATTAACGAAGGTTGATCCTTGCTTATCCTCTTCCAATCTGCTCCACTTCCAAATTCTTCAAGGTTGTTCCTCTTTCACCTGTTCAGAGACAATCTTCCAGATACTGAGTGATTCATATATATATATGCAGGTTAGATAAATCATATATAAAATGCAGAAGCATAAACATTTATCAAACCAATATACATGAGACACATATGGAAGAAGGATTCTCTTTATTATCAATAATGCGAGAGTTCAGAGTACAACCAAACATCTGAGACAAGGACTCCCCTGCAACGAAAGGACTCTAAGTTCCACTGCTCCAAAGACTTCTGTATACAATCCACCAACATAAATTTTCTCTCCAAATGTATGTATCTAACACCCTCCCCAAGGCCTGTATTTATATGGGTGAAATAAGGTAGTTTTCGAAGGTTGGGGAAGTTGTAGCAGTTAGGGAGATTAAGGTAAATGACTTAACTAATCTCCAATCAGCGCATGTTTTTGTGTTTAAATGTTAAGGGTCATATTCGGGGGTATGTAGAAGGACAACCCGCGAATGATTCACGACTTAATATAAAGGCAACCCGCGAATACATCTATTCGTGACTTGCTACAATCGAGACTCTCGAATGATGCACGAGTTGTATAAAAGGAGAGTCGCGAATACACCTCAACATAGCAAAAAGGCAAAGTAACCAGCTGGATGGAAGAAGAATGTATTCTATCACAAGCCAATCTATAGTGTTTTGGGAAAACCTCTATCCATAGATGTCCTTTTGTGTGCCAACATGAGGGATGTTGGCACTCGGACGGAGAGGTGCCACTCAGGTGTATAACAGATGCCCCCTAATGTGTGAGGTCGGAGGGGAACGATGGCTGAAATACATTATAATGTTTAACTTTGAAGAACTCAGAAATCCAATGGAGCAGAGAGAGTACCTGAAACAAATACATAGTAATGTCATATACAAAGTTACATCTAAGGATACTATGTTCAATTTACTGGAACACTAGCTCCTTTACAATATTTGAGTACATCATATGATACGGGTATAAAACCATGTATATTACAAAGGTGGATCGAAACCACAATATACAATAATGATGAGTATTCAAAGATCTGGAAGCTATGTAGATGAAAAGAACATAATCTTGTGCAACTTATCCCAAAGTGGGGGACTAAGGTCTTCATAAAGGATCCCAAAGAACTAGTACAATCCAAGCCATGTGAATAAGGGTAAGATGAAGTCAAACATGGAGAGGATTCAACAGTTTGTCAACCAATAAATGATAATTGACAACTAAAGAAAAGGAATTCACCAATAATGAAAGTGAATCCAGAGGTACGATCGTCAAAACTCTAGGTCTTCGTCATCAGGAAGTGCAAAAACGGAACCATGCTGTGATAAGGAAGGAAATAGATCCTCCAACGGATCACAAGAGTGACTAGGAATAGGGAAAAAAAGGGAGACACAAGTAAATAGATAACATATATAACAGTGATAAGATCAGGTTATAGATCAGACATTAGGAAGAATCCTTGAATAGTTAGCACAACACAAATATGACCCAATGCAGCGTATAATAGATAGACAGAACAACTAGACTTATCTGTTATGTAGGAGACATGATTAGATTCCCCAGTAGAGTCGCTAGTTCTGTTGTACAGGATTACACACCTAATAACCTAAGGTCTAGGGCTACCAACATACTCAGTTAACTTGTAGACAATTGACTTCTAAAGTGCAGTATAGGAAATAGGAGGGTGAGAAGGACTTACTTGATTAACGAAGGTTGATCCTTGCTTATCCTCTTCCAATCTGCTCCACTTCCAAAGTCTTCAAGGTTGTTCCTCTTTCACCTATTCAGAGACAATATTCCAGATACAGAGTGATTCATATATATATAAGCAAGTTAGATAAATCATATATAAAATGCAGAAGCATAAAAATTTATCAAACCAAGATACATGAGACACATATGGAAGAAGAATTATCTTTATTATCAATAATGAGAGAGTTCAGAGTACAACCAAATGTCTGAGACAAGGACTCCTTTGCAACCAAAGAACTCTGAGTTCCACTACTCCAAAGACTTCTATATACAATCCACCAGCATAACTTTTCTCTCCAAATGTATGTATCTAACACCCTCCCCAAGGCCTGTATTTATATGGGTGAAATAAGGAAGTTTTCGAAGGTTGGGGAAGTTGTATCAGTTAGGGAGATTAAGGTAAATGACTTAACTAATCTCCAATCAGTGCATGTTTTTGTGTTTAAATGTTAAGGGTCATATTCGCGGGTATGTAGAAGGACAACCTGCGAATGATTCATGACTTAATATAAAGGCAACCGGCGAATACATCTATTCACGACTTGCTACAACCGAGACTCATGAATGATGCACGAGTTGTATAAAAGGAGAGTCGCAAATACACCTCAACATAGCAAAAAGGCAAAGTAACAAGCTGGATGGAAGAAGAATGTATTCTATCACAAGCCAATCTATAGTGTTTTGGGAAAACCTCTATCCATAGATGTCCTTTGTGTGGCAACATGAGGGATGTTAGCACTCGGATGGAGAGGTGCCACTCAGGTGTATAACAAGGCCTAGAACCTATATGGAGTTAGTTGGGATCTGACTCCCGACCTTCTCCATGTCCGGATAACAATACACCGCTATGTACTCAACCATGGTGAGGCCACCTCCAGGTCCACGAGACCGTAAGTTCACCACTTCTCCCCATCGGGAAAGTCCAATAATAAAGTATATGTCCTCCACTTCTATGGTGAGGGACATCCCATCAATCTGGAAAGAATCTGAGTTGGGGTCCTAGTCATCTACTAACATCTGCAGCAATCTTGGTTTGGCCCTTAGGCCACCAAGACACCAAAACTTATAGAGCCCGCATGCACAAAGAGCCTGTTGTTCCATTAGATCACCACGAACTGCTTCTTCTACAACCCCGTGCTCACGTTCTCTCCATTCTAGAACCATCCTGCACATTAAATTCAAGTTTGAGTCATTGGAACACTTAAAAAACTTTGAACGCGGCCTCATACGCAACTGTTTGCTAAACAGCCGCGTATGTACGCGACTTTGAGGTCATTTTCCGTGTATATCCATCCCTATACGTGAAAAAACCCTTGATTTCTGCGTGGGCCATAGCGGGCACTTTAGAATAGCCTAGAATCCAGATTTGACCATGGAAAATTATAAAATTTGCATGAAAATGAAAGAGCAGGGCATGGGTAATTACCTAGAAACAATGGTAGTGGATTCCATCAGCTGGATCTCCCAAATTTGCTGTTGAAGTTCTGAGCTCAATTGGGTAAAAATTTCAAATGTTATATAATGTTTTGAATTTTTTTACTATTTATAGAAATTTTTCAAATTTTTGAAAATTTTTCCCCCCTTTTCTATAGTTTGGACCATCTCTAATCCTTTTGGACCATTTTTTGACTAATATATGATGTAGGAGACCATTTTGAGTGCCGTTTCGACTGTTGGGTTGACTCATTTGTGCCGATTTCCAGTATCATGTCTAAACTAGCATTTAGGTTAGGTTTCACCACCATTTTCATTTTGCATGACCTTATGACCATTTCATCATAACCATAGGTACAAACCCATTCTATCTTGTCATAGAACCTTCTTACTGTTTTAGAAGTGGCATGATTTGAATGGTAGAGCTTGACCTTACATGGGTACCCCAGTTGGCACCTTATTTGCATTTGGTGCCCATGTCAACAATTTTGTCCTTTAGGGTGTGGGAGTCCATTGTATAGTATTTCCATGACATTTCGCAAGATCCTCATACTCCTCTTGATATTTCTCTGGCCTATTTCCCTCGGACTCCCTTATGTCACGTTGTAATTGCATTATCATGAGCTTTGCCTGCCTTATTGAGCCTTATGCTGACTTCTCTGACTTTGAGTATCAACCTTATAGACCGAGCTTGTCTCATTTCTAGCCATGCAGACCCATTTTATATATCCTTTGCAGCTTGATTCCTTATTTTTATCGAGATGGGACTTTACCTCGAGTGTCATTATCCTACACATGTATCCTTGCATTGAGAATAGGTGTGTTTCACTGCTTGGAACTGTTTTGTTTTCCCATTTGACACTCGTCTCCTTCTAGTCTGTAACTTTAAAGTAGTTTTATTCTTTTTCAAGCTTTTCAAATATTTGAAAAAGTCCAAAAAAGATAAAAAACCAAAAAGCCGGACAAGGAAAGATGTTATCTTTGGTAGCAGTCGAGTCGTGTCACCTTTGAATAGAGCACTGTATATCACATCCATTTGTTGGGTTAATAGTTTGACTTTAGGAGTTGTACTTGTGTATCTGAGTTTATCTCCACCTACTGGTTAAGCTTCCAGTCCCTATGGAGCCTCTACTGATGCCTCCTATGTCGCAGAGATGTCCCAGTTTTGCATATCAAGTCTATGCTACCTATATTCAGTAACCATTCGTCGTTATGCTCTTGTTCGAAGGAAGTTGAAATCTGAGTCAGACATTCCTCAGTTATCTTGACTTTGCATGTCGACCATTCCTGGTACAGCTACTGGTTCATGCACCTTATGATCAAGTCCTTCCACATCATACAGCTTTGCTGAGTACCTCATGTTGGATGACCGGGAGGATGCCTTAATGCACTCCTTCCAGAGGATTTCATCCCATCGACTTTAGATCATTTATTCTAGGATAGGAATCTCAAGTCATCTTTGAGTGCCTTGAGACTTGCAGTCATTAGTGGCAGGTTCTCTCACCATCAACAGTTATTTGGGAATACATCAATGTCCCCTGATTGATGGATTCTCTCAAGTGTTTGACCTCAACACATTTATTCACACTTGTTAGTTTGCACTCTAGTACCTTGATTCCCATTTTCATTATTGGTGGGTGATCTCATGTCTGTTAATGGTATACATCAATGACTGGTAATCAAATGATGGACTACTATGTTCGATCTCGACACCTCTATTCACATAGTAGGACATGTACTCGTAGTGTTTTGTGTAGAAGACCTTCCATATTGGTGGCATCTCATATATGATACCTCCTTGATCGTGCTAGTGTTCATGAGATTTAAGCTCTCATGACTTGATTCCAATAGATGTCAGATATTTCCAGCCATTATGGAGATCTTGATCCATTGTATATCTTCAATCTTCTTGGAGATCATGATCCTTTGTCATGGAGATTTTGATCTATGTATATTGTACGTGGCGATGACCACATATGTCATATTGTATCATGCCTATTCATGGACATTGTACTCATATGTATCTAGGACTACTATATGTATTTGCAGTTATATGCAAAGTTGTATCATTGTATAGTGCTGATTGGGTGGCTGGTTCTTCCACTCGGCTCTTCATCACTTCATTTTTGGGATGGAATTATAACGTATTTCGAGCATCATATGACCCCTCTGACCTCACACATTAGGGGGCATCTGTTATAGCTGATTTTATCACACATGGCAAATCACACTTTTATGGCCTTCCCTGTCCCTATGCAGAGTCCTTAGACCCCATGGACTATTTTTGTTCCTTTGATGTTTCCTAGATCATCCCTAAAAACATGCGAAAATTTCCATATGCGACTTTGAAACCCTTTCTCGCGTATATACGCGGTTTTGACCCCTAAAACCGTGTACATCGGGATGTGTGCAAAAGGCCAAATTATTTTGGAGTTTTCCTTGATGTGGATCTGACTCACTTGTCTCCTGGCCTTCCCTATGCCTTGATATCGCTCAGATTCAACCTCTCATTCCCCATTGATGAGCTATATAAGGAACCCTTTGGATAAATTGAAGGCATAGGAGAAATTAAGAGCAAGAGAACTATAGTCCATTGTTTCTGGAACTTGTGCTTGAGTCTGCATCCCCTTTTTCCCTTGGAGCACTTTTGTGTTCTTGCCAAGCTTATCTTTTGCTTGTGAGCTTGCTATCGAGATATGGAGGATTGAAGTGGTGGAGGCCCAAGTGGGGGGATTGGTTTCTTCGATTCACAGACGTGCCAACATAGGTTGTATCCATTGTAATCTCTGATTTTATATCAATAGAAATATCTTTTCCTATCCAATAATATGTGTTTGAATGAATATTTTATCCATGGATGATTTCAAATGCTTATATGTTATTGATTAAATATGCTAGAGTAGAGCTAACACAATTATATATAGTATGCTTGTCTTGTTTATTAAATGTTGAAGAATCAATTCATCAGTTCAAGCTGAAGTTGGAAATCTCAGCGAGGATCTACACCAACCATCTAGAATAAGGTACGCATCAAGATCCTTCAGTGTTAGTTGTTTGGTTTCTCTTGCATATAGGAAAGGATTGATTTTTGGAGTTAAGATTTCTGTTGTGGTACCCCAAGCCATAGGAATTTCTCTCCGTAACACTTACTTTGGACTTGTCTAAAGGATAAAGGACATGTCGTTGGAGATTCTGCTACTGCAAATGTAAATGGGGCAAAGAATAGGGAAGGTAATGCATGCATGGATGCACCAGAAATAAAGTCCAATTCACAACAACAAACTCAAGCAGCACAGAAAAAAATCCCAATATTTCAGGTATGGTGGAAATTTAAGTCAACATTTAAGGGACTATTGAATTATAGTTTAAAACTTTAATCTTATGAATACACATGTTGATAACAAATTGCAGCATTGTAATATTTCCTTTTCTTTTGCAAAATGGATCTGTTTTCAGTTTTCCTTTTACTGGTGCAACTTATATCAGTGGTGTTAGTGTAAGAGCTTCTAAAACAATAGGAGCAAATGTTTCGGTAACTACAGCTATGTTTTTTGCTAGCAGCACTGCATCTACATGTAGTTCTTCAGCTAGTGGTGCTCTAAACAGCTTTATTGATGGAAGCATCACAAATGTTGCAGTTTTACAGGCTCAACTACTCAATTCTGTCATCCAGCAACCTACTTTTCCTTTCTCTATATCACCTGCTCTCTTTGGAACAACATATAGTGGACCTTTGGTACCATAATAGGTTGATGGTTCAGTCTTGAGCAATCTTTTTGACAGACAAATACTATATTATTTTAAAAAAATTATAATCTATCAATGATATTTCGTCTTATGGAAATCTGTTCTTATAACAATGCACAATCTTTTGCAAATGCCACACATTTATAATTATTAATCACCCATTTTATGAATTTCATATGATGTCTCAACAATTATCTAGTACAACCCCAATAAACACTGGTCAAAATGACCCAAAATTTTTTGAGGGTCTTTCCAGTTGTGCAGTTCATCCAGGTGTACTACTACTTACCCCTTCTTGGTTTGATGTCAAAGAAACCAAATTTGTTATAATGTCCTCTACCTGGTTTTTGCATGGGCCGAGAACAAGAGAACCACATGTTTTCTCTTTACTATTTAGGACGAGGTTAAAATATCCTGCTAATATTCCATTCTTAGGAGATGATGAAGTGAGAGAATTAGAAAGGGAGATCCAACATTTCTTTTTTCTTTTTCCATTGCATTGCGTGCGGCTTACCCACAAAAAAATTTAAATGATTTGTTGGTTTGGATTATTTCACAAGTCAGTTAGATCCAGTGATCCAATTTTAAATCATTATCTATGTGGATAATGGCTAGGTCCAACAGGATTGCTAGTCCTCTAGTGAAATGTACGGCCTCCTTCACAAACCATTCATTTTTTTCCCAAATCCCTATATTTACTGATGCAAAAAACTTGGATTTAAGCTTTGTTTCTTGCAACATAACCATTAAATATTTTCAAACAATGAGTTTAGAGAATTTCTTTTATTACGGATACAACCCCCCTATAGTTCCAAGATAATAACTTCATACTTTATTTGGTTTGGGTTTTTCCTTTGAAGCAAAGGCCTAGATTATGATAGTTTGCACTACCAACAACTTATTGTTGGTTGCTTCCTCTTCTATAGCATCCTTGTGAGATTTCCATCCTTCTATTCTTTTGTTGTCTCTCCTTGGGGGAAAGAGGAGGCCAGTCCTCATCTTAGTGTGGTGAATAGGGAAGTGGGATTGGTGGTGGGGAGCTCCCATATTTTGACTCCTTGTTCAACAATATTCATTGGAGATTGAAGACATGAATTTTAGGCTATAGGCTCTATTCATGTAGTTTTACCAATTTCTAGAGGAGGGATTTCCCCATCTTTAGGGGACTTTTGCTTTTTTGTTGAGTTTGTCATTGCTTCTTTTAATTCTTTTCTGGTTTGCAACCTTCTTGAATCCATCCTCTTAATGGAGAGAAATTTTGGTGAAATCCTTCACAAAATGACCGTAGTCATGGCAGAAGTTGCATTTGAACAATATTTTTTCTTAGTCTAATTTTTGGACATAATTTGATCTTTTAGTTGTATATCTAGTTACTTTGGAAGGTCATTTTCTAGTTCAAACTTGATACAAATTCTTGCACTTGTGTATACCGTTGCTTAGCTTATGGTTTCTATATACCTTCACATCATGTTCTAGTATTAGCTAATGTTAAAAGTTATATCGTCTCATATAATCCAAGGCAAAAAATACAGGAAAACACAAACCCTTTATTGGAACCTTATATTCTGGATCAAAGTTGAGAGACCAGTGGTTTATGTTCAACCTATTCAAACCTAAGAACCATGACCCTCTATAAATGATTTTATGTTTATCCTTGTTATGCTTGAAGAGGAAGGAGTAAAACCCTTTCCCACCGTAGAAATCATTTATTGATGTTTTGAGCCAAAGGGGCCCATTGATGCTTGATCCTTCCAAGTTCCAATGTGTTAGGGCTAGATCATGTGCCTATTCCCCATATAAGCTTGGTTCCACTATCAAAAGTAGCTTGCCACCTTACACTAATTTAAGAATCCAAACGTACAAGACCTTAACTTGATATAAATGACAAATAAGTAAAGTATAATAGCCATTGGACTTACTACTTGTCATTTTAGCATTGTTATCTAACATTATGCCCTAAGGCACTACTACTCTCTTCAATGAAAAGATTGCCCACTCTATTCCTCCCTCTAATATTAACTAATATTCCTTCACTATATATATATAGCTTATGCTCTTTCCCGATGGCCTACTCCTACTATATATATGGGGTAAATAGCCGGGCTGGACAGCTTGTTAGCTGGATGGAGGAGGAGCCGGATGGATGGGTTTTTTTCTGATCGATAGGTGGGTGTGGAGCTGGATGGAAAGTTGACCAATAGACACTAGTTGAACCGATACACATAAAGGCACATAAAGAAATATGTCTCTTTAATTACCATGTGGTAACAATGCTCCTCTCACAATCTGACTTTGAAGTGACAAAAAGGGTTTCTGGGTCGACTCTATATGATTCAATGATTTGCAAATAAAATGAAACGTTAAAATTTGCTCACCTGAAATAGTTTGGGTTATATAATCCCTTCGAGAATTAGCATTATCCCCTTACTGTGGGAATAGATCCAAAAAAAAAGCAAAATTGTACACCCCACAATGAAACTTTCATACGGTAACCAAGTGAACCAATACACAGAAAGTAATTTGGATTTTGTATCTTGTAAACCCCACTTGTTTCTAAAATAAAGTGACGAAAAATTATTTGCCACAGTTGATTTGATACTGCAATCAGTACTGTCCCTCGTGTTTTCTTCTCCTTCTCTCTTCCCCTATAGATTGTTCTTATTTGTGTTTCTCAGCACGCCTTGGTAACTCTTTCCTCATTTTGCATTCATGTTCTCTTTTCTCTTACAATATTTTTGTAGCTTCTGCAGCCTTGAGATCTTTCACTTTGATAGAGTCTCTTTTCTGTCATAACTGATGCTGCTGTCGGTTTCTACTAGACCAATGGAATAAAAGACCTCACAGTAGACAACAAATTGTTGGATTTCTGGTTGCTCTTTGCTGGTGAAATATGACTGGCATTGCTGCTATAAGCCTGTGTATTGTGATTTCTTAGAACCTTCTTCTTGACAAATGAATCATAATTTTTCTAGAACTCACTCACTGATATAGAAGGCTCTCTTTTCTCCTTCTCAAATTCAACCTTCTCTTCATTATTAAAACAATTATAAAAATTTTGGTTCATGTAAGCTTCCTTTGAGAGAAAGTTTGGTCCTGTATCCATGTAATTTGTGGTTATTCTTTCAAAGAACTTTCCACCTACAGGAGTTTCTAGTGGTAAATTTTGTTTTACTGAGCTGCTGTCCATGAGCATTTTCTTGGTATCCAAAACACTTTTCTTAGTTGATGATCCAGCTCAATTTTTTAAATGCTTCATTGAAGTTGGATGATCCATACTCTCCTCCTCAATACCACTTTCCTCTTCAATGCGAAAACATTCGGCATGCCCTGTCATCATCTGGAATTTATTTAAGAAGCTGTTGGAATCCATGTCCATTGAATTTTTTCTCGTTGTCTCAAAGAATGTTCCACCTGCAAGAGTTAATGAAGGTGAATTCTTGTTCATTGCTCCATATCCCACAACTCCGTTGAACCCTGATCTAGTATGAAATTTATCTGTAGGAAGCCCATGGGCTGCCATATAAGAGTCATTCATTGCATATCTCTTCCCCCAATATTCTCCAGGTATTTCTTTGTGTTCTTCAAGTCACATAGCACAAGATGAATCGTAATTTAATGGAATAAGTGTTCTACACTTCAAGATATGATTAGGGGCTGGAGTGAGGGAGAGACATGCTTTAAAGAACTTAGTAGCTTTAATGCCTCCTTTCCCATCTCCAATTCCTTCATATTCCATATATATCCCTACCCACTCATTCCCATTCTTTGAGCTAGAATTTTTATCCTTAGAGAAGAGCCCATTATTAAAGCCTTCAAATTCCTACAACATTTTTACATCATGTAAGGACCCTAATTGTGTACTTTGAAATAGCTTTTCAGAAGCAACTGAATCGACAGTCTGATTTGTTGATGAAAAATTGAAACTTGGCTTTGCCAACTGTGGCATCCCTTTTAGCCTGGAACGTGCAATACTAGAATATAGTTAATTAATATACTGACTAATTGCTTAATTAGGTTAGCAATAGAGTATCAGGCATAGAAACATAACTAATTAAGGGTTCATATACTAATCCGAGTTATATCTATTACTCCATAATTATGCAAACATGGTTCTTGATTTATGTAATAAATTGTATCAAGAACAACGAGATCTTAGTGCTTTTTGTATTATCCATATTTACCTGGATAATCCTTAATGGTCATACTTTACACTTGTTAATTCATAGTATATATTTGCTATTCAGGTGTAATAATGTCCCTGAAATACTAACCATAAAATAATATACTGGCTAATCCAGAGATATGGATTTTTTATTAAAATCTAACCCATGAAGCTTATATGTCATAGAGGAAATACTATTATGTAAATAAGAATATGTAGATCAGGACTAGTTAATATACAGGACCTGTTACTTGTGTCGTAGAATGACACAACAGCTCCTGTTATGAGTCTATTGAAGCTTCCCATCATATCCTTATATGCCATCATTGTAAAGGAAGTCATGATCATTTTGATTGGCTTCTGTGGATGGTCTCATCTTCCCGGAGAACTAGTGCAGAGAGAGGTATTTTGAAGGTGTTTCTCAGCATTGTCAAGATTATAGCTAGTTATGTAGGATGCACTGATTTGTCAAGTGAAGTTGAAGTAAAATTATTGCAAGACTCCAATTGAATATACATTTTCAGATAATTTTGAAGTCAGAGATGAGCCATCAATTGATATTTGATGGTTTCTCAATTTAGTTGTGTACCTCATCTAACACTTGCAATTTTTTTTCTTTCTGTTAACGGATGCTTTTGACATTTCTACTTTGTTGTATTTCAGTAGTGGAATCAGTCTACTCGTCAAGTTAAATTCCAGGTGCAAGTCCTGGGTGGTTACGGCATAAGAGTATGCACTTAGTCAAATGAAAATTAGTTGTAAGTTACTGATTCAGATTTTTAAGGGCCATTGTATTGATAAAAATAGGCCACTTGTGGGCCTATTGAATTTGGGTCAATTGTAATCCTCTTGGAGCTAGACAGAAGCAATTTCCACCTTAAAAAACACAAAATTGCATCCATCACTTGGTTTTAAACACCCAAAAGCACAAACTTGCATCCATCGCTTGGGTTTAAACACTAATATCTCCTTTTCCAGGAAACAGTAAGCACGGAGTATGCATCTGGCCACCTTTACCAGGAAGTGCTAAAAATGGAGTCTCCTATCTGGATACCTTACCTTAAATGAATCCATCCAATACCAAAAAAAGGTCACCTCAAGGACTCTCCATAATATAAGGAAATTTCATACATTTTCCAAGAAGTTGAAATGGGGTTTTATAGAGGGGGAACTGTATAATAGTGCCCAGGTTACTCAGATGGGATTGGAGACTCAACTTTGATACTCGATCGGGTCTCCCAAAGAAATACATAAAAAGAGGGGAGAGCACCTGGCCCACTACATCCAGCTTCTCAAATATTTTAATGGTAAATTGGTTCTACCTCTCGGCCCACACATCATCCTTGCACATCATCCTTACAGCTTCGAGCTTGTATCCCATAGCCAAGAATGCAAAACCAAAAGTACACTCAATGGATTTTTGACCTTCCCTAGAAAGCTCCAGTTTTTTTTATTTAGAAATAAAAATATTATTAAGGAAGGGGGATTCTCACCATTGGGGGCATGGAATAATATCTGATATAGGGTTAGATTTCTCGTGCATGGTTTCAGAGAATCCCCGTGCAACAACCAGATTATATCAGCACATATTGGGCAATAAAAAAAGATCTTGATAGCCATTGCAATCAGTGCAATGGAAATGAAACCCTATCAAAATATATAAACATTCACACAAAACGTTGGACGACAATCGGGTATTAAAAAAGGGCACAATAAGTATATAATTTGATGTGGAAAATGCAAATAACAACAACAACATACATCGCATACATCAAATAAGGGAAAACAAATGGGAATGAAAAATAGACTCTCGTACCTTAACGAGCCATGCCGAAAATCCTTTGACCTTGGTGAGCACAAGATTTCTGAGCCTCCATTGTTTGCAGGAAGTTGTTTTTCCTCCTCCTCTTTTAATCGGTGCCATGTTGTAAAACCCTGATGGCAATGACAAATGTAACCCTTATTATTATTCCTGTCTGGCATATGCTAAACAAGAATTATACCCTCCCAATCCTCCTCTTCCACAATTTCCATAACACCATTAATTTTCCCCTGCCCCTGATGCCGCAATAGTGTCAATTCCTCATAACAATTGGGTACCTGTTAAATTATCTTAATATTTTACAAAGTCAATATTTCCGTGGCTCGCTGGAAAATGGAGGAATGGGCTCACGATGGAATCCATTGGCCGCAGGCTTCAACCTTTGTATCACAATCAAACTCAAACCCTTTTCTCCCTCTAAATTGCCTATCTCTTTATGCTTTCTCTTCGGAGGTCCTGATACTATGGATGGGAGAAATTCTATAGAGGACTCCAAATCGCACTAGCTAGCACCCTCTACTTGCTTGTCCAAGGTCCATCCAGAAAATATTATAATCTGTTTTTCTTTTGTGCTATATATATATTGTCTTGTTTTGAATTGGATGGATGAAATATTATAATAAGGTTTGATTTTGTGATTATATATATATTTGTTTTGTTTTGTTTTATTTTTTTATTTTTGTGTTTTTATTTTGTTTCATTTTATATTTTATTTATTTTATATATATTTAATTTTAATATTTTTATTGAAATATGAATAAAATATGAAGAACATAACATGTGGTATATTAAAGTAAGGAAAGTAAGTAACCTTGGGATATGAGAGATTAAGTTGGGATTGGGTAGGATTGGATAGATAAAGCATAGGGTTGACTAAATTAAGAAAGAACTAACTTGAGCAAGGGAGTAATCGAGATAAAAGGGGAAAAGAGGGTTTGGATCGAAGGGAGAGAGGAGGGGAGAAGAGATGTTGACATGGAGGGTGTAGGAGATGGAAGAGGAACCAAAAAAATGGATGGAGTCAGAGGTGAAAGAATAGGGATAGAAATAGTGGGATAAAATGAGGAAGAAGAGAAGGTGCACAACTAGGTTTACCACCATGTAACCATGTAAAAATTTGACCCATACATGCATAGCTTCTTCTGTGGAATAGTGTGCACAACATAGGCTAAACATGACATGGTTTTGTAAGAAAAATATAATGCTTTAAAGGACCTCGATGGTGTTCCTTTACACTTATAACTTCACCATTCATTTTATCTAGTCCTTAATGTTCCAATACTGAGTGGACCCATGCATTTCATATCCATCTTGGAGAATGATGAAATCCAACACTAATCTAGATGCTACTACAAAAGGGGAATGTCAAATTGAGCACTTCATCATATGTAAGCACAATTATGCTCATTTAGAAGAAAGACAACATATATGTAGTAATTATTGCACCTTAAAATAATCACTATAAAAATGGTTATCTAAGTGCACACATAAAAAGACTTATAGATTGTATGAAAGGTTACATTAAGTCCTTGTTGACAATTAGGACATCTATAAAACAACATTCAAATTAAAAGTACAATATCGATATGAGAAACAACCAAATCAAAAGCTCAAGCATGTACACTTATTAAGTTTTTCTTAATCCCTTATCACATATGCCAAAAATTCTAGAAATACTTGCACCATATGCCTAGAATGAATGTCTTAAAGAAATATCATGCCAAAGACCAAGTATTTTGCACAATTGGCTAAGAGTAGAAACAACATGTTAAAACCCCATGTCAAGTTAAGGAGCATCTAAAGAGTGCTAGAGCTTGCATCATGCAACCTACATATCTAAGAACACATAAACACAATCTACCATAGTACATCAAGATGGGAAAATTACGTGGAAGTGTCCAACACCAAGTTTGAAAGAAACCTTGCAAATGTTTCTAAAAGACTTGTTGAGGCCTGGAAATTCGCAGGCAACAACAGCAAGGGATTCTCCCTAGTCAACGTTCCCAACTAGCCCGTTGATTGTTTGGTTTAGGGAATCCATCCAGTTTGCGGTCTGGCTACCGTAGGTCAAGTAACAAAACAAAGGTTTTATCGGTTGCGGCCCGGTCCATTGGTATTTTGTATTTTTTGACTTAAGTGTGAAATGCAAGTATCTAATTAACCATGCAAGACGATCGATATGCAGGGAGCATTCACAATGTGATGCCCAGGTTCTTACCTCTCGTCTTCGCATTTCCAAGCACCTAAATCACATATGTAGAAATGAAACAAACAAACTATCTATCTATCCATTTATCTATCTATCTATCTATCCCCGGGGAGCCAAATTGTAATTTATCTATGAGTAATGTGTTTCGTTCATGTATCATAAACAAAAATTACAAATAGCTGATATTCCTACATACAACACATGAATGATTAAAGATATTTCAACAATCAGATAGCCGATTGCTTTATGAAAAACATACATTACTCATGGTGAAAATTCCACAAAATAAACCAGAAATAATTTAAATGAGAACATAGGTTCTAAGAGTTAGAACAATCTCACGGTTAATGGACAAAAGCTGAAAAACAAAATAGTTCATCTTTCCGCCATCCAGTGCATAAAATTTGGAAATTTCACCCATCTTTCTCCAACAGGAAAACCATAATTCTTTATTGCAAAGAGAAATAGTTCTTCTTACAATATTGTTTTCCAGTCTAACTGGGACAAATTCCCTCTTTCCCTCTAAGTCTTCTCTACTTATACAAAAGGGTGAGACCGTTGGGCTGCCCAAAGTAACCTTTGGGCTTCCCAACTCCTCGCCTCCCCAAAATTCTCTTTTCTTAAATGTTTTTTACAAAATGTTACAAATTACAAAATGACCAATCCTTCATGAGGAGGGTCCCACTTGGGTGTCTAGAAACTTCTTCCATGCTGAAGCTTCAGCAGCAATGCCTTCAAAGGCACAAGGCTCCAAAAACTGAATATTGATTTCAAACTTCTCAGCCTGGTTCTTTATAGCCTCTATCCTGGCTGCACTCAACCAAAGATGGTCATCTAAAAGCTGCACACTGACAGCTAAGAGGTCTACTTCCTTCCTTGGGATTTGCTCATCCAAGGCTTTGATATGCTATATTTTATCTTCCTCCTCCTGGTATCTCTTCTGCAATAGCTCCACAAAGGAGTTGTGGTCTGGGAAAGCCTCAAGTCTCTGCTCAGCCTCTATTTGGCACCGGTTGTAGGTAATGAGCAGTCTTCTGAAAAATTTAGTGTAGACTCCTTTCATTTTCTTGACTGTTTTCTTGAAGTTCTCTGCAGTGTTAATAGCAAATTCTATTAAGTCATAATCCTACTTGAGGGCTTGTTTATCCTTTGATGGCAGCTCTGCTAGAGTTTCTTCATTGTTTTCCAGCCTTGCCATTCTTGCAGTCGGGACTTCAAGGATGTCCTGAGATCTATCCACAAAGTAAGAGGAGGTTTCCAATATTTCCTCCAATCGGCCATCTATCTGCAGCACTTTGCACCTCTCCTCCTCTATAGAAGTATGTAGCTTTAACATCTTAGCTTTTTGGGCCAAGACATGCTCTTTGAATGGCCAGAGGTTGACCTGCTGCTCCCTTGCTTCTTTCAGAGCAGCTGTTAGAGAGGCAATTTTCTCTTGATGCTTCTTGTTCTGCTCTTGGGTGTGCAGTTCACTGGCTTGCAAGATGATATTTTGCTGTTCTTCTAGTTCTTCTACTTTCCCCAACAGTTGATCTTTCTCTGCCTTTAGTTCTTGGTCATCTTTTTGAACTTTCTCTAGGCATTCTTGTGTTGTTTCTCTAACCTGTCTTTCTACTTGAAGGTCCTACAACTCAGCCTTAGAGGACTTCATCTCTCTCTGCATGTCTTCATACTTTCTCTTCAGCCTGTTGCTTTCTTCCCTTTCTTTCCTCAAGGTGTCCTTCAATTGGGTGAAGGATTTTTAGATAGCTCCAAGTCTATCATGATCCTTTCCACATTATCTTCCGAAGCTTGAATCCATGCTGCTCCGGCTCTAATGGTGAATCTCGGATCTTGATCTGTTCCCAACGCCATAGGTGTATCGGTGATCATCTTTCCAGGCAAACCTCCTGACTCAACTTTCTTCTCTGTTCTCTTTATTATCCTCCTTGTTTCCCTATCATAGAAAACTGTGTTGAAATCAGGGATTTCTTCTCACTTTTTCTGAACAAAAGGAACCAGCTTCAGTGTGGGGACCATGGGTGTGCTGGTAGCAGGCACTTGGGGATCCTGACCCTCTGGGTTTTCTGTATCTTGGGTCTGCCCTCCAGTTGTGTCAGCGACTGACTGCTCTGTCTCTATTTGTGTCAGCTTCAATATTTCTGCTTCCTGCTTTTGTAGCTCCTCATCGAGCTTCCTCTTCGCTTCTTCTGCTTCTTTTCTGGCTGCTTCTTCCACTTATTTAGCTGCTTCCATTGTTTCCTCAGCTGATTCTTGAGCAGCTCTCATTTTCTCTTCCCCTTCGCTATGTAGCCACCCTGCACCTTCCTGTGCCAACCTCTGGGCTTCCTCTTTTCTTCTCTTTGCTTCTTCCTCAGCCTTTTTTTGTTCATCTCCCTTACCGCCCTTGGTGGTGATTTTCTTCTTGAATCTTCTCCTCAGGGAAGTCATGTTAAGGACACTTCTGAATACCTCTTCTTCTCTATCCCAATGATGGGTGTATTCAAAGTGGACATTGTTTTCTTTGTAGTGTTCTTCCACTTTGCTGCGGGAATCATTTCTGTGGCAGGGCATCTCACCAAAATGAAATCTCTCCAGTTCTTCTACAAATTCGTCCACCTTATTCACTCTAGTGAATCTATAGCTTCCTAGCTTGAATGGCAAAGGAGGGTAGGCAGCCTTCTTGTGCTTGAATAGAAAGCTGCCTATTCCATCGAAGAACACTTGTCTGATTGCCTCCTTGTGAATGAACCTCTGAACATCCTAAAGTATAGGCCATCTTCAGTCAAAAAATAATCTGCATATTCTTGGATAACTTGCAGCGCCTCCTCTGACATACAATCACACTCCTTCAGGAAAAGGAGTGTGTATAAGAGCATGATGAAGTGCTCACAGATTTCCCAATAAGGGCTGTGATACTTGTGTGCCCATAATGGTTTATAAGAAGAATAGAGAGGCATTATTTCCCTATCCCAGATGCACCTGAGGCTGGGAAAAGTCTGATTGCACAATATACAGTCTATAAGTATTGAACTCATATAGAATTCAGACCTTTTCTAGGACTCTCCTCCCAAGGCTGAGGCCAAGCAAGCATAAAGACTGTTTGAGACAAGGTTGGACCAGTTGAAGATTGTTCCCTAGGATGCAACATAAAAAATGATGGGTATCCATTCCAGCTTGAAAAACCTGCCGTGAGCTCTTCCAAATATTCTGTTGAGCATCAAGGCTATTAATCTGTATGGAGCCCTTAAACTTGCAGTATCATATTTTCCTGTTACTCTGGTTCTAAAATGCTTTCCAGTCAGCAGCATTCTTTTCATGGTCTCTATAAGGTCCATTCTTATGTTGTTTAACTAGTCATTAGATAAGAACACTTGAGCTTCTGGCAAGTGGTAGGCCAGAGCTACATATCTGGGGATGTATGCAGCATAGCCCTATTTGTTAACATCTTCCAGAATCATTGTTGTGACATCTTCCCGAGGCAGAATCCACCCAATCACCTCAGAGCATGGGAACAGCTCTAGTCTGGTAGAAATTTTCATAATAGAATACCTCTCTATGTTAGCGTATATCAACTCTTCTTCTAGTCCCATGTTAGGAACTTCCCTGTGGGTGATCAGTCTATATATTTCACCCCACTGATATTTGGGTTCAATGCTAGAAATGCACTTGGTATCTTCATATATATATTCTGTCTTAGTGACAATTTCTACTTCTGGCTCTTCCTCAACCACAGGGGCCTTCTTCCTTTGTCTCTTGGACATTGTGATCTCTTCCTAGCACAAAATTGTAACATTAAGCCATTTTGGCTAAGTGAAAAACTTGTATACATCAATGTGCAGTGTGCCATTTCTTCTATGTTTAAAGTGATAACAATCAGTCAATGAAGCCAACATATGCATGTATAAACTGAGAGAGCCTAACTAACAGAACTTATTGGAACCAAATGTGTAATGTTCAGTGACTTAGTCTGTGTCTATCATGAGCGAACTAGATTTATGCAATAAATTGTGCATGCTACCACTACTTCCTAATACCAACAATTCTAACAATACAATCTAGAAGGAATGAAGTCTACATTAACATGAATAAAATCTCTGCTCTCTGCAGGTAACATATTGTTTCGCTACGCGGGACAAGCAAGGGAAAGCTACACATGACTTCAATGGTGCTTATGCCCATGCGCTCATGGTTAACAAACTAAAAACTGCTGCATATCCCTTTCAACGGGCTAGGATTTTAGAATCGATTGTGCGCAGAACGGCGCGGAAAAATGGCAGCTATTCAAGGATGCGGGTAAAAAGAAGACCACAACGACAATGGGAACCACCAGATACTACAAGAAAAGCACACAAAACACCCCCCCTGCACAACCATCACCACCTGGGGCAGTTTGGTGTAGATGGCATAACGACCGTCTGCACCAAACCCCCATTCACTATGCGCGGGGTTTGCAGACAAAAGGCCGCAGGCCAAAATATTATTCCATGGGTTAAAAATGCCCCCAACTGCGAACAGTGATACCACAAGAGATTCCCCAATATATAGGCGCAATCACATGGTGGAGAAAAGGAACGACCGCGGCAAACCTAACAGTGGGAAAAAACATCCATACTACTGGCTATGCTATAAATCCCCCACTATATATGCATGTAAAATGGGGTCGAGGGGAAACAGTCTTAGTAAAAACCCTACCGTAGAAAACATCAATCAAATGCCTTGAACGGAACGAGGTAGGGTAACAACGAGCCTACCTGGCAACGACGTGTAACCGACGTGGGGAGGCCTACCGAGCTTCATGGTGGAGACACCTGGTCTGCATATACCGGAATCGAGGGACCGGGCGAGTGTGACAGCAAGAGATAGCACGTGATAACGACGAACAAAATGGCAACAATCGAGAATAGAATAATAAACCTACCTGCTCTGCGTATATATATATATATATATATATATATATATATACAAACTCAAATGGTGGGAAAAAACTAAGGGACCGAACATCGGAAGCAAACTAATCGGAAGTCAAAAGTGTAGTTCTTTCTGCAACGGCGAAAGGTCAAAACATAAATCCATCCGCAGGGATAGGCATGGCAGGGAAAATTTAAATGATTGGATGCCGGAGGCACTTGGATCGAATGACGAAAGAGTATTTCCTTCCGCAACGACGGATGGCCAAAACCAAGATCCATCCGCAACGGCAAGGATAAATGGGGGCACACAATAAGCGTCGGAGCCTAAAGACATCGGGATGAAAGAAAAACTACAGCCGTAATGACGGAATCCCATGACTTGAAGAACGTTAAAGGACTGGTCGGAAGGAAAAGCAGTTTTCCTTCCACAACGGCAGAAGAAAGAATGATAAAAAATTTCGATGCAAGACCAAAATTCAGCCGAGGTAAAAACACATAAATTGGAAAGAAAGTCAAAGACCAAACCACAGATCCATCTGCAATGGTGGAAGCTAAATGCAAACACCTTCCACAACAGCGAAGAAAGAAAATATAAAAATCTTCGACGTGAAACCCAAAAGTCAGCTGAGCGGGAAACGAAACACTCAAGTAATGATCGGAAGTGAAAGTGGTTTGTTGTCCGCAACAGCGGGGAAAGAAAGGAAAAATCCTTCCAACGTAAACCAAAATATCGGTCGATGAGAAAACCAAAGGATTGGAAAGAAAATCAAAGACAAAACCAATTATCCATCCATAACGGCAGAAGACCAAACCACAGATCCATCCGCAACGGCGGAAAACCAAACCAAATAACTTCTGATTCAGGCATGCTTCATATACATTCAAAGGCAGTGATAAAGCTTGTTCATATAGTGGATTACTTCAAGTGCTAGAGGGAGAAACCAAACAAGTGGTAAATCAATTCAATCATTCTGAGAAATCATCATTGGACCAACTCAAAGAAGAAAATCGAGCTAATCCAAGCAAAAGGAGGGTCCTAAAAGTTTTTGGAATTTTGGGAGATTGTTGCAACTACAATAATTGGCAACTACCTGGTGAACCCCATATTTCTGAATTAACTCCTTCCTAGTTTAAGACTGTCTGGACAAAACTGAAATCTTCTAGATGTTTGTATTCCTAAATTGGCCAACCAATGCATTTAAATCATTTAAAGAAGTCCATTCTTTTTGGGAGATGGTAACATCAGAAATATTGCAAGTCTGAATAACACTTTTGAATCCTCATATATGAGGTTTATTTTACCTATCCTTAGGTAGTTTCTAGCTTGGACACCATAGGATTGTAACAAATAGTAAACAGCATTATCCTTTTGTTCCTCATTCCCATGCCAATTGCACTTTTGTGCCATTTGAACTTTAGTTCTTGTGAGTCCTCCATTTTACCCTTCTTTCTGAATTTTTATTTAGGCTCCTCTATCCCATAGTGCCCTTTTGTGTGAGAGAAGAATTAGCTTTTCATCTCACGGATGGAGAGGAACTTTTGGCAATTTGAAATTCATGCTTTTGATACTTTGGTTGGATATGTCTTGTTTCTTTCAGGAGTTTTGACTCTTGATAGCTTTTAGATTTTCTGAAATTATGGCATGGGATCATTTATATATGATATACTGTTTACCCTGCTTCCTTTCCATGGGTCTTTTTCTATCACCCCCTTGGACATTTTAAGATGTGAAATGGATAAAGCCTTGAAATAGTATTTCAGACCTCTTTTACTCCAGAGTTATTTACAGGGGTTAGGAAGGACTTCGAAGAATGCATGGCCAGTTAGGAACACTGCTACTAGAAGACATTCTATGTTTTAAAGCACAGTTTTTGCTCAAGATTTCAGTTAACTAAGAACCCTGATGTTCCCATTGCAACCAAAAGTTTTCCTCTTTATTCAAAACCAACAGCAGTAAAAGAAAAATAGCATCAAATCAAATAATCAAAAGAAAACAACACCAAAGCATTAAAGAAAGAAAATAGCACCTAGCATTAAAGAAAACAAATCAATTTATTTATGTACAAAAGAAAAGAAAAGAAAAAAATTTTCCCACTCTTGAAAATCTTTAAATCTAGAGAGCTAAGGAGTGGGCTGGATTATAGACATGAGTTATCTAACCATGGTCTAGCTATGCTGTTTTTGAAATGGAACACATGTCTACTATCCTACAGTCATCCTTTTCATCCTGAGGAAATTGAAGGAGCTCAGGCTGAGTATCAATCATAGAACTGGCCTTTCCTAAGGTATGATATCTTATCTTAAGCTCAATCAAATAATTTCCCAAGACAGAATCAGCAGGTTCATTACCTTCTCCTAGCTTAGTGACCGTATGCTTCATGTAAGGTTCTCTCAAAATTTTAAATGGATTTGGGGTACCCTTGAGAGGTAACAGTAAGTGGGACCAATCTGAAGTAAAATAACCCTTCAATATGGCAGCCCAATCTCGGTTGAGAATAATCCCATATCCTTTCGGTATGTCAGCCACCACAATGTCGATAAATTGACATATCTTGTTGTTTGCAGAAAAGCGAATGAGGACATTTTTCATCTCTCCAACTACTTTGACACCTGAGCTATCTAATTGTGTTACTTCACGAGATGTGGACTCTGGCTATCCATTAATCCTTATGCATATCTCTAGTGGCATAACATTCACTACTGATCCAGAATCCACCAAGCAATTATGCACATTATGATTCAGCATTTCTAGGGTCAAAAGAAAAGGCGGAGTGTCAGCTATTTCTTCCCAACCAAGATCTATGTCTTCTTCTCCTGGTTGGTTTTGAGTGGGTATATCCTCTTCAAGCCCTTCAGTCTCTTTAGTGCTTTCCTCATTAACACCTACCTATTCTTCTATAGGTTTGACAGGTTCACTGATTGGTTTGGTCTCCTGGTTGACAGTAGTGGCTTCAGGTGTTTTGTCTTCAACATTCACTTCTACTGGTCTCCTGACATTCTTTTGCAAATTTTTGATCTTCGAAATTGTTGAATCCATGTCCTTTGTTGCTGTACGTGTGTACTCAGATTTGAGAGCATTATCTTCAGTGTCAAATAGCAAGACACCATTCCATGAAAATATGGTATCATCATCTTGTTTCTCTATGGTATGTCCTTTTCCTCCTTCTTCATCACTATCTTCAACCAATTTGGAGTTCAGCAGCTTATTCATCACCAATGACATTGAATTCAACCATTGAGGGAACCTCTTTTCAGAGTGAGGTTGCTGGTGAAAAGTACAGAAATTATCCCCCCCCTATTTCTATTATGTTCATGGATGCTAAATTTGGTGGAGGGACTTGCCACTAGTTGTTATCCTCCCCTTTTTGGTAATGGGGTTTAAAAGTTTTCTGAACTTCCTTTTCTCTCCCTAGATCTATTATTCGGTTAGATAGCTTCTGAAGCATTTTCATCATTCCCTAATAATCGTGTAATTGTTCATCTTTAGGTTTAGACAACAATAAATCTCTTCTATTTGTAGCCTTCTCTCTAGGTAAATCCGGATAATCTTCTACACTTTCCCTTTCAGCCTCTTCATAAGTGTATGCCGATGTAAGTTTGGCTTTCATCTTGGCGAACATGGCCAGCTCAGGTCCTAGGGATGAGGTATAATATTCAATCAAGACCTTGTCTGAGGGTCTTTTAGCTTAAGAAAAGTTCCTTAGGTATATTGAAAATCTTTGAGTGAAACTATGTACCTTCTCATTCTTCTCTTTCCTTAATAAACCAAGACCTTTCATTAGTGAGGCATGTGTCTTTTGGGATGTGTATTTATTTTGGAAAACCCTTTCAAAGGTGTCCCAATTAGGAATGGATTTTGCAGGGAAACTAAAATACCAGGATGATGCTGCTCCTTTCAGGGTGTGCGGGAACAATCTGCAGACCACATCTTCATACTCCCCAGCCCTTAGCCCTTCTACCACTAGATAAAAGCTTTCCAAGTGGTCATCTATAGCAGTCCTTTCCTCGGGGTCGAACTTAGGCAACAGCTTTTCAAAGGCTTGGGGTAGGTTATGCAAAAGAGGTGTTAGATTCAGAGGTGATCTAGCTCTCCATGCCGGCAGAGGGTTGGGCTGATTTACATTTATTCCAGCCATAGGCACAGGTATAAGAACAAGAGTCTGAGCAAAGAACAATACAAGATGCAATCAGGTTTACTTGCTTCGAAGGTACAAAAAAATGGTAGGTCTACTTTGTTCAAGTCAAAAGCTTCGGGATATCTGCTGGTAAGGTAATCTTGGGAAAACAAGTTTCCATGGCCAGCCATGCACTGGCGGCCCTCCTTCTAGCACTAGAACTGTTGAGGCCTGGAAATTCGTAGGAAACAATAGCAAGGGATTCTCCCCAATCAATGTTCCCAACTAGCCCGTTGACTGTTTGGTGTAGGGAATCTGTCCGGTTTGCGGTCCGGCTACCGTAGGTCAAGTAACAAAACAAAGGTTTTGTCGGTTGCGGTCCGGTCCACCGGTATTTTGTATTTTTTGACTTAAGTATGAAATGCAAGTATCTAATTAACCATGCAAGATGATCGAGATGCAGGGAGCATTCACAATGTGATGCGCAGGTTCTTACCTCTCATCTTCGCATTTGCAAGCACCTAAATCACATATGCAGAAATGAAACAAACTAACTATCTATCTATCCATTTATCTATCTATCTATCTATCCCCAAGGAGCCAAATTGTAATTTATCTATGAGTAATGTGTTTCGTTCACATATCATAAACAGAAATTACAGATAGATGATATTCCTACATACAACACATGAATGATTAAAGATATTTCAACAATCAGATAGCCGATTGCTTTATGAACAACATACATTACTCATGGTGAAAATTCCACAAAATAAACCAGAAATCATTTAAACGAGAACATAGGTTCTAAGAGTTAGAAAAATCTCACGGTTAATGGACAAAAGCTGAAAAACAAAATAGTTCATCTTTCCGCCATCCAGTGCATAACATTTGGAAATTTCACCCATCTTTCTCCAACAGGAAAACCATAAATCTTTATTGCAGAGAGAAATAGTTCTTCTTACAATATTGTTTTCCAGTCCAACTGGGAAAAATTCCCTCTTTCCCTCTAAGTCTTCTCTATTTATACAAAAGGGTGAGACCGTTGGGCTGCCCAAAGTAACCTTTGGGCTTCCCAACTCCTCGCCTCCCCAAAATTCCCTTTTCTTAAATGTTTTTTACAAAATGTTACAAATTACAAAATGACCAATCCTTCACAAGGAGGGTCCCACTTGGGTGTCTAGAAACTTCTTCCATGCTGAAGCTTTAGCAGCAATTCCTTCAAAGGCACAAGGCTCCAAAAACTGAATATTGATTTCAAACTTCTTAGCCTGGTTCTTTATAGCCTCTATCTTGGCTGCACTCAACCGAAGCTGGTCATCTAAAAGCTGCACACTGACAGCTGAGTGGTCTACTTCGTTCCTCAGGATCTGCTCATCCAGGGCTTTGATATGCTGTATTTTAGCTTCCTCCTCCTAGTATCTCTTCTGCAACAGCTCCACAAAGGCATTGTGGTCCGGGAAAGCCTCAAGTCTCTGCTCGGCCTCTATTTGGCACCGGTTGTAGGTAATGAGCAGTCTTCTGAAAAATTCAGTGCAGGCTCCTTTCATTTTCTTGACTATTTTCTTGAAGTCCTCTGCGATGTTAATAGCAAATTCTATTAAGTCGTAATCCCGCTTGAGGGCTTGTTTATCCTTTGATGGTAGCTCTGCTGGAGTTTTTTCATTGTTTTCCAGCCTTGCCATTCTTGCAGTCAGGACTTCAACGATGTCCTGAGATCTGTCCACAAAGTAAGAGGAGGTTTCCAATATTTCCTCCAATCGGCCATCTATCTGCAGCACTTTCCACTTCTCCTCCTCTATAGCAGTCTGTAGCTGCAGCATCTTAGCTTTTTGGGCCAAGACATGCTCTTTGAATGGCTGGAGGTTGACCTGCTGCTCCCTTGCTTCTTCCAGAGTAGCTGTTAGAGAGGCAATCTGCTCTTGATGCTTCTTGTTCTGCTCTTGGGTGTGCAGTTCACTAGCTTGCAAGATGATCTTTTTCTGCTCTTCTAGATCTTCTACCTTCCCCAGCAGCTGATCTTTCTCTGCCTTTAGTTCTTTGAATTCTTTCTAAAATTTTTGCATGCATTCTTGTGTTGTTTCTCTAACCTGTCTTTCTACTTGGAGGTACTGCAACTCAGCCTTAGAAGACTTCATCTCTCTCTACATGTCTTCATACTTTCTCTTCAGCCTGTTGCTTTCTTCCCTTTCTTTCCTCAAGGTGTCCTTTAATTGGGCAGAGGATTTTTTAGATAGCTCCAAGTCTTTCATGATCCTGTCCACATTATCTTCTGAAGCTTGAATCCATGCTACTCCGGTTCTAATGGTGAATCTCGGATCTTGATCTGTTCCCAACGCCACAGGTGTATTGGTGATCATCTTTCTAGGAAAACCTCCTGACTCAACTTTCCTCTCTAATCTCTTTATTATCCTCTTTGTTTCCCTATCATAGAAAACAGTGTTGAAATCAGGGATTTCTTCTCCCTTTTTCTGAACAAAAGGAACCAGCTTCAGTGTGGGGACCATGGGTGTGATGGTAGCAGGAACTTGGGGGTCCTGACCCTCTGGGTTTTCCATATCCTGGGTCTACCCTCCAATTGTGTCAACGGCTGACTACTCTGTCTCTGTTTGTGTCAGCTTCAGTCTTTCTGCTTCCTGCTTTTGTAGCTCCTCATCGAGCTTCCTCTTCGCTTCTTCTGCTTCTTTTCTGGCTACTTCTTCCACTTCTTTAGCTGCTTCCATTGCTTTCTCAGCTGCTTCTTGAGCAGCTCTTATTTTCTCTTCCGCTTCGCTATGCAGCCACCGTGCAGCTTCATGTGCCAACCTCTGGGCTTCCTCTTTTCTTCTCTTTGCTTCTTCCTCATCCTTTGTTTGTTCATCTCCCTTACCACCCTTGGTGGTGATTTTCTTCTTGAATCTTCTCCTCAGAGAAGTCATGTTAAGGACACTTCTGAAGACCTCTTCTTCTCTGTCCCAATGATGGGTATATTCAAAGTGGACATTGTTTTCTTTGCAGTGTTCTGCCACTTTGCCGCGGGAATCATTTATGTGGTAGGGCATCTCGCCAAAATGAAATCTCTCCAGTTCTTCTACAAATTCATCTGTCTTCTTCACTCTGGTGAATCTGTAGCTTCCTAGCTTGAATGGAAAAGGAGGGTAGGCAGTCTTCTTGTGCTCGAATAGAAAGCTGCCTATTCCATCCAGGAACACTTGTCTGACTGCCTCCTTGTGAACAATGTAGTCAGTAGCATATTTTGGCAGCAGGGAGGGTTCTTTTGAACCTATGAACATCCTGAAGTATAGGCCATCTTCAGTCAAAAAATAATCTGCATATTCTTGGATAACTTGCAGCGCCTCCTCTGACATACAATCACACTCCTTCAGGAAAATGAGTGTGTATAAGGCCATGATGAAGTGCTCACAGATTTCCCAAAAAGGGTTGTGATACTTGTGTGCCCATAATGGTTTATAAGCAAAATAGAGAGGCATTCTTTCCCTGTCCCAGATGCACCTGAGGCCGGGGAAAGGCTAATTGCATAATATACAGTCTATAAGTATTGAACTCATATAGAATTCAGACCTTTTCTGGGACTCTCCTCCCAAGGCTGAGGCTAAGCAAGAAGAAAGACTGTTTAAGACAAGGTTGGACCAGTTGAAGATTGTTCCCTGGGTTGCAACATAAAAAATGATGGGTATCCATTCCAGCTTGAAAAACCTGCCGTGAGCTCTTCCAAAGATTCTGTTGAGCATCAAGGCTATTAATCTGTCTGGAGCCCTTAAACTTGCAGTATCATATTCGCCTGTTACTCTGGTTCTAAAATGCTTTCCAGTTAGCATCATTATTTTCATGGTCTCTATAAGGTCCATTCTTATGTTGTTTAACCAGTCATCAGATAAGAACACTTGAGATTCTAGCAAGTGGTAGGCCAGAGCTACATATTTGAGGCTATATGCAGCATAGCCCTGTTTGTTAACATCTTCCAGAATCATTGTTGTGACATCTGCCCGAGGCAGAATCCACCCAATCACCTCAGAGCATGGGAACAGCTCTGGTCTGGTAGCAATTTTCATAATAGAAGACCTCTCTATGTTAGCGTATATGGACTCTTCTTCTAGCCCCATGTCAAGAACTTCCCTACAGGTGATCAGTCTATATATTTCACCCCACTGATATTCGGGTTCAATGCCAGAAATGCACTTGGTATCTTCATATATATATTCTGTCTTAGTGACAATTTCTACTTATGGCTCTTCCTCAACCACAGGGGCCTTCTTCCTTTGTCTCTTGGACATTGTGAGCTCTTCCTGCCACAAAATTGTAACATTATGCCATTTTAGCTGAGTGACAAACTTGTATACATCAATGTGCAGTGTGCCATTTCTTCTATGTTTAAAGTGATAACAATCAGCCAATGAAGCCAACATATGCATGTATAAACTGAGCGAGCCTAACTAACAGAACTTATTGCAACCAAATGTGTAATGTTCAATGACTTAGTTTGTGTCTATCATGAGGGAACTAGTTGTATGCAATAAACTGTGCATGCTACCACTACTTCCTAATACCAACAATTCTAACAATACAATCTAGCAGGAATGAAGTCTACATTAACATGAAGAAAATATTTGCTCTCTGCGGCTAACACATCGTTTCGCTACATGGGACAAGCAGGGGAAAGATACACCCAACTTCAACAGTGCTTATGCCCATGCGCTCATGGTTAACAAACTAAAAACCGCTGCATATCCCTTTCAACAGGCTAGGGTTTCAGAATCGATTGTGCGTAGAACGGCGCAGCAAAATAGCAGCTATTCAAGGATGTGGTTAAAAAGAAGACCACAACAACAATGGGAACCACTAGATACTACAAGAAAAGTACACAACCCCCCCCCCCCCTGCATAATCATCACCACCCATGGCATTTTGGTGCAGACGGCGTAATGGTCATCTGCACCAAACCCCCATTCACTATGCGCGGGGTTTGCACACAAAAGGCTGCGGGCCAAAATATTATTCCATGGGTTAAAAACGCCCCCAACCATGAACAACAATACCACAAGAGATTCCCCAATATATAGGCGCAATCACAGGGTGGAGAAAAGGAACGACCACAGCAAACCTAACAGTGGGAAAAAATGTCCGTACTACCGGCTATGCTATAAATCCCCCACTATATACACATGTAAAATGGGGTCAAGGGGAAATAGTCTTAGTAAAAGCCCAACTGTAGAAAAAATCAATCAAATGCCTTGAATGGAATGGGGTAGGGCAACAACGAGCCTACCTGGCAACGATGTGTAACCGATGTGGGGAGGCCTACCGAGCTTCACGGTGGAGACACCTGGTCTGCATATACCGGAATTGAGGGACCGGGCGAGCGCAACAGCGAGCAACAGCATGTGATCATGATGGACAGAACGGAAACAATTGAGAATAGAATAATAAACCTGCCTGCTCCGCGTATATATATATACAAACTCAAATGGTGGGAAAAAACTAAGGGACCAGACATCGAAAGCAAACTAATTGGAATTTGAAAGTGCAATTGTTTCTGCAACAGTGAAAGACCAAAACATAAATCCATCTGCACGGATAGGCATGGCAAGGAAAAGTTAAACGATCGGACGCCGGAGGCACTTGGATCAAATGATGAAAGAGCATTTCCTTCCGCAACGGCGGATGGCCAAAACCAAGATCCATCCGCAATGGGGGGGATAACCGGGGGCACACAATGTGCATCAGAGCCTAAAGATTGGGACGAAAGTAGAACTGCAGCCGCAACGGCGGAAGCCCATGACTTGAAGAACGTTAAAGGACTGATCGGAAGGAAAAGCAGTTTTCCTTCTGCAACGGCGGAAGAAAGAATGATAAAAGGTTCCGATGCAAAACCAAAATTCAGCCGAGGTAAAAACACATAAATCGAAAAGAAAGTCGAAGACCAAACCATAGATCCATCCGCAACGGTAGAATCTAATCGTAAACACCTTCTGCAACAGCGAAGAAAGAAAATATAAAAAGCTTCGACGTGAAACCCAAAATTCAGCCGAGTGGGAAATGAAACACTCAAATAATGATCGGAAGTGAAAGTGGTTTGCCATCTGCAACGACGGGGAAAGAAAGGACAAATCCTTCCGACGTAAACCAAAAGATTGGTTGATGAGACAACCAAAGGATCGGAAAGAAAATCAAAGACAAAACCAATTATCCATCTGCAATGGCGGAAGACCAAACCACAAATCCATCCACAACGGTGGAAAACCAAACCAAATAAATTCCGATTTAGGCATACTCCATATACATTAAAAGGCAGCGATAAAGATTGATCATACAGTGGATTACTTCAAGTGCTAGAGGGAGAAACCAAACAAGTGGAAATCAATTCAATCATTCTGAGAAATCTTAATTGGACCAACTCAAAGAAGAAAATCGGGCTAATCCAAGCAAAAGGAAGGTCCTGATTTTTTTTTGAAATTTTGGGAGATTGTTGCAGCTGCAACAAGACCTTTTCTGTTCATGTTATTCTAGTTGAATACCAACGATTATAATCTCTCAAGAAACTTTCCAAAATTTTCTAATGTTTCTTTTCTACCCATGTGATGATCATAGGTGAATAGAAATCATCATATCAATTGGGAGTACATGTACACAATGTTGAAGATAGGAGAAAACAAATTTAGACTAGCCTTTGGCAAGAAACACTTCCTTTTTGATTGAGTGATATTAAGGAATGAGAATTTGTAATGCAACAATTTTGTTATGGTCTGCACTAGTTTATGAAAATCTCTTTTTGTTCAATAATCAAAATTTTCAACATAGGCTGTGAAATGGTACATATTTATACTTATATTTGTTTGTAAATGCTATGCAACCATCCGAATCACTAAAATAAGAATTATTTTAATATAATATTTAGGAAGAAAAATAACCCACTTGGTAGCATGCTCAACTTCAACATTAGGACAAGAATACCTAATAGATGACGATGATGATCATGATGATTGCAACAATATTGATGATGATGATGATGGTGATGACAATGATGATGATGATGATGATGATGATGATGGTGATGACAATGATGATGATGATGATGATGATGAAGATGATCATGATGATGATGAAGATGGTGATGACGACAATGATGGTGATGATGATGATGGTTATGATGATGATGGTGATGATGATGGTGGTGATGATGATGATGATGATGAATATGTTGATGAGGAAGAGGGTGATGACGACGACGATGATGATCATGATGACGATGATGACGATGATGATGGTAATGATGACGACGATGATGATGATGAAGATGACGACGATGATGATCATGATGATGATCATGATGATGAAGATGATGATGAATTCAATGAATTCAATGATGATGATAATGGAGATGATGAAGATGATGAAGATGCTGATGAGGAAGAGGGTGATGACGATGTTGATGATGATGATATTGATGATGATGATGATAGTGATGACAATGATGATGATGATGATGATAATGATGATGATGATGATGATGATGATGATGATGATGATGATCATGATGATTGTGATGATGGCGATGACGATGATGATGATGATGATGATGATGATGATGATGATGATGATGATGATGATGATGATGGTGATGACGATGACAATGAGGATGATAATGATGATGTTGGTGATGATTATGATGGTGATGGCAATGGTGATGGTGATGATGATGAAGATGTTGATGGGGAAGAGGGTGATGACGACGACGACGACGATGATGATGATGATGATGATGATGATGATGATGGTGATGAAGATGATGATGATGATGATGGTAATGATGACGACAATGATGATGATGAAGATGATGATGATGATGATGATGATGATGATGATGATGATCACGACGATGAAGATGATGATGATAATGAATATGATGAAGATGTTGATAAAGAAGAGGGTGATGATGATGGTGATGTTTTCTAGGTGCAATCCCTGGCTCTATACTTGACACTATGTTGAATTTTTTTCCTGCTGAAATTCATGGCACAATTTCTGTCACTAACCCTGGATTAATATATGGTGCTATGCTATTCAAGATGTTTTTTTGGAGGCTATTCTTTGCGTTATATGGGATGTTATTTTTGACGTTAATGGGGACATTAATTGGGATGATAATTGTGATGGTAATTGGTACACTAATTCGGGCATTAATTAGGATGCTAACTATCATCCAAAATAGCGCCAACTTTTAAAAAGGGGCAATAATTGGGATGCTAATTGGGATGTTAATTGGGACGCTAATTGGGATGCTAATTGGGATGCTAATTGGGATGCTAATTGGTATGATAATTGGGATGCTAATTGGGACGTTAATTCGGATGCTAATTAGCATCAACTTTTAAAAAGGGATGTTAACTGGGATGCTAATTGGGATGCTTATTGGAATGCTAATTGGGATTCTAATAAGGATGCTAATTAGGATGCTAATTGGGACGTTAATTGGGATGATAATTAGCATCCAAAATAGCGTCAACTTTTAAAAAGGGACGCTAATCAGGATGCTGATTGGGATGTTGATTGGGACGCTAATTGGGATGCTAATTAGGGCGCTAATAAGGATGCTAATTGGGATGCCAATTAGCGTCCAAAATAGATCCAACTATTAAAAAGAGGCACAGATAACACCATTAAAAGCACCATCCCATGGAAAAGCATCCACTTTGTCCAAAAAATGACGAGAAATAAACTAAAAGTGATAGTGGATGCTAAAAAGGAAGATAAAAGAGACGCTAATCACAGGGTTTTGTTGTAGTGTCTATTTTCAAGGAGATGGAGCTCATCATTTTTGTTTTGAAATTTTCAAGAAGATTTCCTATCTCTGCACGGGTGGCTCCTCCATTAGATGACTTTTGCATTCTGTCGAAGACATCATGTTCTAATTTGTCCCATTTGTCCCATCTGTTATTCCTGGAAGATCCCCTAGAATACCTTTTGCACAGTTCCAGGATCTTTTCAAAGGACCCCTTGGAGATATCCCCCTTTCCTAACAGGTTTAACATGTCTAGGAAATCATCCCTAATCCCATGAAGTAGGATTATTTTGAGAACATATAAACCCATATTAGTCTATCCATCTCTCTGCACATTATATAAAATCCTTTCAACAAAATATTTGAGACTTTCATCGTCCTTTTGTACCATTTTAAACAGTTCTTCTCTTTTATCCTTGGTATTGCAATACTCCTGATATTTCTCTAGGAACACCCGTTTCATCCTGTCCCAGTTAGTGACAGTTCGGCCTCCCAGGATCATAAACCAACGTAATGGGTTGTCCTTCAAAGTGGTAGGGAAAAGTTTCAACTTCTGTGCATTGGTGGTGTAGTCATAGCTACAACAGAGGATGTCAATTTGAAAACAAATTCATCCAGATCCTTTGCCACTTTGCCATAAAAGTGAGGCAAAACTGATGGCGATATATTTTTCATGGGGGATATCCCTTATGGCTATTGAATTTGGAACTGAAGTGTAGCAACCGTCCCTTTAGACGGGGAATTACCCTCATGATGATGATTTTTTCCCATTTCTTATTCCTCTTCAGGGTCGCATCTGTTGCTCATATCTTCCTCTGTTTTATCCTCTTCGTCCTTCCAATGGTCATTAAATTTTTGATGAAACTGTGCCCACTCCTCTTCAGTCACAACCTTCCCATTAATGTGATAGATCAAATATTGATCATTCGATCCTGTAGTACTAACTCTGTCTTCCTCCGTAGGGGTATCCAAGGGTGTTGCTGCTCCTCGTGTGTTCTCCACTGTAGAGACTGACACTACCACTCTAGGGGTGACAAGGCTTCTTCTGATGGGTGTTTCTTGATACTAATCCCTGATAGAAGAATTGGTTCTATCAACCAGGTCATCAATGAATGTTCTTCTTCTTAATGCTGGATTTCACCCACGGCCTCGACCTCCTACAATGTTAGTGTTCTGTGGGGTTCTGGGATTTATAAGATGGTCACGTTGTACCCTTCTTGTCTTCATGCAAACCAAAACATGCAAACTTAAAAAAAATAAAGAAGAATGAATAAATATAATTACTGGATGCAACTACAATAGTTTCTAATACTTATCCTCCCCGGAAACGGTGCCAAAATGTTGGGCACCCTATATGCAAGTTAATTAAAACCAACATACAGAGTGTTCAATATAAATTGTCAACCCAGGGAAGTATCTTATTTCAAGGATAATATGCACTGCATATGCTTCAAACACTAGGTAGATAATGTTGTAAGTAAATGATCCTACTTTCCTATTTAGCCACACTCATCCCTTAATCTAATTTACCTTCTCAAGAATACAATCACAAGTACCTTCTTACAATTCTTAATATGGAATTAAAGGATTCAGGAAATAACATCTAGATTAATTTTGCAAAAATTAAAATCCCTAACTACCAAACCATCTAAATATCCATCCAACTATCTTGATTTAGTTATCCTAGAAATGTAAAGTACAAGAATTAAATTCAGCTATTCTAGGAATTCAAAGTACAGGAATTAAATTCTGCAATTATAAATGCGAAGGAACAAACTGTAAAGATCTAAAGGAAACAACAATTGAAAGAACTAGGGATGAACAGGGTTGTTACAACTATCACATAGTTGCATAAAAGAAAGTTAACCTATATAGTCAACTGACACACCACGCAACTACAGGTTTACAAGAGATGCAATTACTGATCATTTAAATGACACACAACAAATCGATAACTGTTGCTGCTTACTGAAATTAAGGAAAGTTATCACAAAATCCCAAAATAGAATAAATAAAATACCTAATTAACTCAGAAACCCATGTGGGAAGGCGGGCCCAGCCTTCACATAGAGATGCTAGAAGTAACACACATTAAAACAACAAGATATGAAGAATCAAAACTCCTTGTATTAAAAGTGGCAGATGAGCACACAACCTTAGTCACAACTGATACAATAATTTGGTTAAATTTTCAACCCCTAGCTTGGAATAGTTCCCAGTATTTATACAATTACAATCATAAAATCTTCCTACTATTATCTAGGAGCCATGAAGATCTCTGATCTTCAGGCTGCCCTAATTATGATAAGCTGTTACAGTCATGGCAAGATGAGAGCAAAAGATATAGGAAAGTTGTTATTCGAGCCAGAAATAATCATCATGATTAATTGAGAAGATACTCCATGGATTGAATCTAATTTTGAGCAGTGACACACTATTGCCTCTGAATCTACTGCAGCATGTTGCATCTACCCTTGTACAGCTCGCGTGGAATAATACCCTTGGACCGCGTTCTTTGGGAAATGATGGAATGGATGGCGATCAACTCAGCAATGAATGTCCATACCTCCTTTGGCATGTTCGGCCCTCTACACCTGTATCCTTTAAATATTGAATTATCTTTATAAAACCACCATATGTTAGCTTAATTTAAGATGTAAATCCCTAATTACCACAATCCTAAGCATTAATAAAATAATACAATGATTAACCATACCTGCATGACTTGAGGGACCAAGTGAAGGAAAAACCTCTATTTGGTATGCATAATAGAGTAGGATGAGGAAAAAAGAGGTAGATAAAAGTGGTCAAAAAGGGGTAATTTCTGGGCCCAACACTACAGATTTGAGGAGCTATCTTTTCTCTCTAGTAGAGCACATCCAGTCTCCTATTCATCTTTGAAGAAGAGCTTGTATAGCTTAGAATACTTTCTCCTATTTTTGTTTTGCAGGTTGCAGAGAGTATCTTCTAGACAATATCAACAAATTCAATACGGATTCAAAATTTCCTCTACTATCTCCTTTCAATTATGTTTATTGGAATCCCAAGAAGAGTGCATACTTGAAGAGGCAATGTCTCTTTGAAGTTTCCATTGCTGCATTGAGCGAACCTGAGTCCTATGAAGAGAAGATTGGATGGATGAATAATTGTGATAGAGATTATGGAATTATGTGTTTGGGAATATCTCCAAATATACATCATCTGATCATATATTCTGCTGAATATTCATTTGAGCTTTGGAACAATTTGGACAAATATTTTGGTGTGCAGGAAGTAGAAGATGAAGCATGGAGTGAACCCTACATCTTCTTATATTTTCTCTCTCTCTATATTTCTTGGCCTCTAAATTCTCTGATGAATTTGACCATGATGAAGAAGTTTATCATACAGTACATGTTCTTTCCACCCTCTTTGATTTGAATGATTCCTCCTTCAACCAAGAAGCAAACATTGAAGAACCATCTTTTTCTGTTTCTCTTGAAGGTGATTCTTCTTCTTATGATACTAATGATGAAAAAGAAGTGACAGATGGATCTCCTACTGATATTTATGATGATCCATTCACCCATTTAGTATTCTCTATATCTTGTATCTTAGATTATGATATCTATGTGCCATATCTTTCACACTTTGTGCATACCTCTCTCATTGATGGTGTACAACCTAGTGTCTTCCTAGATGTTTGCTTAGCCATATCAAGTCCTATTAGTTTATTTCCCCTTACCATAATTGATGTAATGTGATTTTTCATATCCTCCTTTGTCCTTGGCATCAATATTCAAATCCTCTTTGAAGATTTTGAACATCTCCTTACTTCCTCCTTTCATACTTCTACCACAGAGGATTCTTTACTAGTGTATTCCCATGAGTCTGTTGATGTGATTATATGTGATATTTTGGATTCTTTGGAATCTATAACAACCCATGGATCCCATGAATTCAAACTCTTTGATCCTATGCCTTCTCTATGTACAAAGAGAAGGCATTCATTCACATGATCACTTGCAAACATCCTCTCTATATAAATGAAGTTGGAGACCTCATACATTCGCTTGGACTCTTATTTCACCTATCTGGAGTTGTTTTCATCTTTGTTGGTTTGAAGTTAAATTCATTAAATAATCTTGGAGATTATTACAACTCTCAAGAGCTTTCACATCATTGGATCTTAGTTGTTCTACATGGTCCTAGTTTCCAACTTGCACCTATCCTTGATCTAGGTGAGCATATTTCTTCTTCCCAAGAAGAAGATTCCTCTAGACATCAACATTTAGTTTAAAGAAGCATCAACAAAAATTTTGGTTTTCCTCTCATGTCCTTTCTTCAGGGAGGATTTTCCTCGTGTGGTTTTGCCTCTTTCCTCGGCATTTTTGGACATAATAATGGCTAAAGTGTAATATCCCGTTTTTTACCCCAATTGCATTAAAATTGCAAATGATGTAAATACCATCATTAATTCATGGTGAGGAGCTAAATCCCAAGGACCCACCATGGATTTAGCATTTTTTGTATTGGAAATTAAAATCGATACCTATGGTTATCGTGCTAGCCAGGAACAATATAAAATGAGACATAATGTAAATATATGTAATTAATAAAAATACCCACAACTAACTATGTCAATGCAACAAAGAGATGGGGGAATTATTTCACAAGGAATAGGGGGGGGGGATTATTCTAACTACTAATCGAATAGGGTAAAGACAAATGTCAATGAGAGAACCCATAAATTGTGAACTACCTTTTTTGTCTTTTTGCACCCAATGATTTACTTCTTCCAAAAGTTGGTTGTGTTAGTTAATGTCTTAGGAATGGAAGAGTATGGAAGTCAAATTCATATTGGGAAAATCCATAATTTTTTGGAAAACAAATTGTTGATTGCGGAGCAAGAAAACACCCACAAATGTCTTCCCATTCCACTCCTCATGCACATTCTTAATTTTCCTCATGCATCTAGAGCTAGCTAGGAGTTTCCTTCATGTTTTTCCTGTGTTTTCCTCATTCCTCCATGGTTAGGAAATCATTTTTGGTATTGCTTAGTGAATGGGAGAAGAGATCCATGATTTTGTGCTTTTAAGAGGTCATTTTTCCCCTTGTAATTCCCATGGATGTTTTCTGAAATTGTATTTGATCATCCAGGGTTTATTTCCCCATCTACCATTTCATTTTGGTTCCCATGACATTTTCCTTCATGCCCAGCATTTGTATTTTTTTGTATGTGCACCCTTGTTTTTGTCTGAGAGACTTAGGAGTGGAAGAGGCCTAGAATTAGCTTGATAAACCTAGTGAAGATAGGAACCTCACAAAGGGATCAAGAGGGGCTGCATAATCATCTATGGACACCCTAAAGAGAACTGTAAGGGAAGGTATGGCCAAAGGGACTATGTAGCAATGAAGGGAATACTTCCTTGTGTTTGGTGTGTAGGTATTGTGGATGCCAATCTAGATAGATATTTTGCAGTGTCCATAGCTCTTTGGTTGAGCTCACTAGATTAGCAATTCTTCCTTTCCACTGCCTTAATCCTAATAAACCCAGTGGTAGATTCGCTTGGCTAGCCCTTGGTTATATTTGGCTATGTGTGAGCCTATTGTTCCCTAGTTCCTTGTGGAAATCATTCCCAGCTCAGGGGTGGTAGTGGTTCTAATCTATTGATGAGCACACTAGCCTATGGTTGGGTGGAACGTTGCAATGACATAGCTAGTTATTGGAAAACTCCTTTTTAAGATAAGTGTTTTCTTGTGTTAATTCTGCAATGTATTTACTTTATGGATTATTATGAACATTATGAATGTGTTGAATGAGATTTTCTTTCGCTATAAATTAATGCGTTATGCATCTTTACATGTTTTTTAATTTCAGTGCATTATATTGTTTATGTTCATGGGGCTAGATCCCCAGTCACGATAGATAGCATCAGTAGAATTCATGTCCTCTCCATCATTGATATGGGGGGAGGGGACATGACATTGTGGTATTAGAGCACTAGTTGTAGCATTGGGCATGCATGAGCCAAGTTGAACAATTGACTCGTGCTTAAGTCCCAATCAATAACCTCTCACACTGCCTCGTGCTTAACTCCCTTTTGAGAGGAGGATCTTGAGAAACACTGGTTATACCAAGGATTTCACACACTCACCTGGACAGACACATACATGTTGATGTTTAGTGATCTTGGAGAATTGAGTTACAATGAACTATTCCAAGATCTTAAAACCTAAGCTTGTTGGTGCACCCTATAAAATAAAAGAGTGTAATTCATTTTATTATGCGTTGATTTTCATTGGCTGTAATTACTCAAAGGGAAATGGCCATGCAACTAATGACATTATGACTCAGCAGTGAAATAAATATGCACACCATAATAAACAATGCTAAGTGAAATCTTTTTCAAATGAAAAATAGGATATGCCACTACATGAGATGCATAAATATATATTCCTTTCTAAATGTCAATGCTATCCTTCCTATATGAAATCCTAAACACAACTCTCATCCAAGTAATCCAATGCAAGTACCTCCTCAAATCCATATCTAAGATGCAACTAAGAGTGCAACTACCTTGTATTTTTCAATATAAAAGAATGAGAAATGTGATAAAAGTCATCTGAAACTCTCAGTCTCTGTAGCAAGTATAAAGGACAAGCCCAGTAAGAAACCAAGACAAAAGAGTAATGCGCTAATGGCAAAACAAAAAGGATAAATGACTAAAACTACTTTCAAAGAAAAATCAATGAAAAAGTGGTCTCTAGTCACAAAAGAAGAATCCAATAGACAACATCAGACCCAAGGAAGACCCAACCACACTCACAACCCACCCAGCAACTTCCCACAACATCAAACTCACCAAAAGGGAGGATGTACGAGACTGTTTAAAGAACAACTGCATATATACGCAACTTTTGGCCAAAAACCTACGTGTATACGTGGACTTTGGTTAAAAACCTGCATGTATACGCGACTTTTGGCCAAAAAACCAGCGTATATAGAGAAGGTAGTGGTAAAAAGCAGGCCAAGGGTCAAACTAATAAAGGGGAGTGTCAATGGATGAACATACTATAAAATGCAACACAGAAACAAGGATAAACAAAGAGCAAGTCAATAATATCAAGCCCATTGTGCCCACAAACCCCCAAATAAAAACAAGGAACATCCCCAGCAGAGTTGCCAATTCTATTACAAAGAGAAATTCCTATGGCTTGGGGTACCACAATAGACAGCTTGACTCCATAAATCAATCCTTTCCAATATGCAATAGAAATAAAATGTTTAACACTAAAGGATCAGACCTCGTACCTTATTCCAGACGGTTGAAGTAGATCCCCATTGAGCTTTCCAACTTCAGCTTGAATTGATAGATTACTTCCTCGACAACAAGTAAACAATACAAGCATTCTATATATCATGGTGTTAGATCTATTATAGCATATATAATCAATAATGTATAAGCATTTGACATAATCCAATGGATAAAATATTCATTCAAACACACATTATTGGATAGGAAAAGATATTTCTATTAATATAAATTAGAGATTACAAGATACAACCTCTGACGGCATGTCTGTGAACCAGAGAAACTGAATCCCCCACTTGGGCCTCCACCACTTCAATCCTCCATCACTAGATAGCAAGCTCACAAGCAAAAGGCAAGCTTGTGAAGAACACAAAAGTGCTCCAAGGGACAAAGGGATGCAGACTCAAGCATAAGTTCTAGCAACAATGGACTATAGTTTCTTTGCTCTCAATTCTCTCTTATGCCTTCAATGTATCAAGGCGTTCCTTATATAGTTTTTCAAAGGGGTAATGAAAGGTCGAATCCGAGCGATCTCAAGGCATATGGAAGGCTAGGAGTCAAATAAGTCGGATCCATGTCAAGGAAAAATCCAAAAGGATTTGGATTTTGTACACATCCTGATGTATACGGTTTTAGTGGTCAAACCCGCATATATACGCGCTTATAGGTTTAAAAGTCACGTGTATCATTTTTCACATGTTTTTAGGGATGATCAAGGAAACATCAAAGGATAAGAAATGGTCCATGGGGTCTAAGGAGTCTGCAGCAGGACAGGAGAAGGCCATACAAAGTGTGATTCACCTGGAGTGGTGAAATCAGCTATAACAGATTCCCCCTAATGTGTGAGGTCAAAGGGGTCATACGATGGCCGAAATACATTATAAGTCCATCTCAGAAGTGGAGTGATGAAGAATCCCAAATGGAATACCAGCCACCCAATCAACATAGTACAATAATACAACTCTGCACATAACTGCAAATACATATAGCAGTCCCAGATACATAAGAGTACAATGGCCATGAATAGGCATGATACAAGATATCACATAAGTGGTCATTGCCACATATAATATACATAGATCAGAATCTCCATGATGAAGATATACAAAGGACGATGATCTCCATAATGGCTGAAGATATATAACAGATCAAGATCTCCATAGTTGCTGGAAATATCTGACATATACTGAAATCAAGTCACGAGAGCTGAAATCTCATGAACACTGGAACGATCAAGGAGGTAGCATATAGGAAATGCCACCAATCTGGAAAGTATTCTACACAAACTGCTACGAGTACATGTCCTACTATGTGAATAGAGGTGTCGAGGTCGAACATAGTAGTCCATCGTCTGATTACTGGTCATTGATGTATACCGTTAATAGACCCAAGACCACCCACCGATAATGAAAATGGGAATCAAAGTACTGGAGTGCAAACTAACAAGTGTGAATAGATGTGTTGAGGTCGAACACTTGAGAGGATCCATCGATCAGGGGACATTGATGTATTCCCAAAGACTGTCGATGGCAAGAGAACCTGCCACTGATGACTGCAAGTCTCAAGGCACTCAAAATGACTCTAGATTCCAATCCCAGAATAAATGATTTGAAGTCAATGGGATGAAATCCACTGGAAGGAGGGAATTAAGGAATCCCCCATCATCCAACACGAGGTACTTAGCAAAGCTATATAATGTGGAAGGACTCGATCATAAGGTGCACGAACCAGTAACTGTACCGGGAATGACCGACATGCAAAGTCAAGATAACTGAGGAATGGCTGACACAGGCTTCAACTTCCTTCGAACAAGATCATAACGGTGTATGGTGATTGAATGAAGGAAGCATAGACTCGATATACAAACTGGGACATCTCTGCGACACAGGAGGCATCGACAGAGGCTCTGTAGGGACTGGAAGCTTAACCAGTCGGTGGAGATAAACTCAGATAAATGAGTATAGATCCTAAGTCAAAATATAACCCAACCAATGGATCTGATATACAATGCTCTGTTCGAAGGCGACATGACTCAACAGCTGCCAAAGATAACATCTTTCCTTGTCCGAATTTTTGGTTTTTTTATTTTTTTTGGACTTTTTCAGTTATTTAAAAATCTTGAAAAAGGAATAAACTAGATTTATAGTTACAAACTAGGAGGATAAGAGTGTCATAAGGGAAAACAAACTAGTTCCAAGCAGTGGAACATACCTATGCTCAATGCAAGGATACATGTGTAGGATATCGACACTCGGGGGAAAATCCCCTCCAGGTAAAAAGGGAAACAAGCTAGGAAGGGTATAAAAAATGGCTCTACATTGCTAGACATGAGACAAGCTCGGGCTATATGGCTGAAACGCAATGTCAGGAAAGTCGGCATAAAGCTCAATAAGGAAGGCAAAGCTCATGATAATGCATTCACAACTTGATACGAGGGAGTCCTGAGGGAAATAGGCTAGCATAAGATCAAGAGGAGTATGATTCTCTTGTGAAATTTCATGGCAGTACTATACAACAGACTCCCACACCCTAAAGGAGAAAACGTCGGCATGAGCACCAAATGCAAATAAGGTGCTAACTAGGGTACCCATGTAAGGTGAAGCTCTACCACTCATATCATGCCACTTCTAAAACAGAAAGAAGGTTCTGCGACATAACATAGTGGGTTCGTACATAATTTCATGATGATATGGTCATAAGGTCATGCAAAATGCAAACGGTGGTGAAACCTAACCTATATGCCAGTTTAGACATAATACCTATGCTAGGCATGAATGGGTCGAAGCCTCGGAGAGAGTGTCGAAAAACTGGACCCTACATTACAACCATATTAGTCTACAAACACTAAATAGTCAATAAATAATCCAAACTATAGGAAATAGGGAGGAATGATCATGACAACTGCGCCCAAAGGAAACAATGTGGTGAACGATGGGACATAAAAAAGAAAGTAAGGTGTAGACCCAATGTTCACGCATCCACTACCACCCCCATGAGGGTGAACACCGGTGTAAAGACCGAGAAAAGGGAGTAAACATCCTCCACAAATGGAGTAGAGGGAAGAATGCGACCATTCCCAAATCAACGAGTAGGGTAAGGGGCTGTGATGCCCCTAAGTCTGACACCAGGGTCCATACTAGGACCAAGGATGGGTGATAGGATACTAGGAATGCAAAAAATAAAAGGACCTAAACTCAAGAGAGCATAAATATACTCAAGTAACCATGATCCCAAAGGACAACTAGCGCACAAAGAGCACACTCCTAAGAAAATCTACAGCCAAAATATAAGCAAACAAAGGGGAGGATATGTGATCTCTCGAATGTAGCAGGTATGTCTCGCCAAGGAGAGGCTCAAAACTCCCATACACTACAAGCGAAGGTATGTAACCAATTATAGTGGCCCTTAGCCTCAACGCATAAAGCAACTATGATGTCCAACCCCAACCTAGCCGGGACAACCGCAGAATAACCCTTGGAAAGTACCCCCTCGATATCCTAGGTAAGGCCACTAAGGTCACCTCAATATAATAAATGCTCATGCAGACAGTCGCAGGCATGATTGACCGTATGGGCAGGGTAGCAAAGCCCGAAACTCTCGAAAGAGCCCCCAGATACGAATACAATCCTGGAAATATCTCTGGTGCTACTCAGTTGTGACTAGGGGTCATCCCAATCAATAACCACTCACACTGCCTTGTGCTTAACTCCCTTTTGAGAGGATGATCCTCAGAAACACTAGTTATACCAAGGATTTCACACACTCACCTGGATAGACACATACATGTTGATGTTTAGTGATCTTGGAGAATTGACATACAATGAACTATTCCAATATCCTAAAACCTAAGCTTGTTGGTGCACCCTATAAAAGAAAAGAGTGTAATTCATTTTATTATGCGTCGATTTTCATTGGCTGTAATTACTCAAAGGGAAATGGCCGTGCAACTAATGACATTATGACTCAGCAGTGAAATAAATATGCACACCATAACAAACAATGCTAAGTGCAATATTTGTCAAATGAAAAATAGGGAATGACACTACATGAGATGCATAAATATATATTCCTTTCTGAATGTCAATGCTATCCTTCCCATATGAAATCCTAAACACAACTCTCATCCAAGTAATCCAATGCAAGTACCTCCTCAAATTCATATCTAAGATGCAACTAAGAGTGCAACTACCTTGTATTTTTCAATATAAAAGAATGAAAAATGCGATAAAAGTCATCTAAAACTCTCAGTCTTTGTAGAAAGTATAAAGGACAAGCCCAACAAGAAATCAAGACAAAAGAGTAATGCACTAATGGAAAAACAAAAAGGATAAATGACTAAAACTACTTTCAAACAAAAATGAATGAAAAAGCGGTCTCTGGTCACAAAAGAAGAATCCAACAGACAACATCAGACCCAAGGAAGACCCAACCACACTCACAACCCACCCAGCAACTTCCCACAACATCAAACTCACCAAAAGGGAGGATGTACAAGACTGTTTAAAGAACAACTGCATATATACGTGACTTTAGGCCAAAAACCTACATGTAATACGTGGATTTTGGCCAAAAACCTGCGTGTATACGTGACTTTTGGCCAAAAATCCATGTATGTACATGACTTTTGGCCAAAAACTAGTGTATACAGAGAAGGCAGTGGTAAAAAGCAGGCCAAGGGTCAAACCAATAAAGGGGAGTGTCAATGGATGAACATACTATAAAATGCAACATATAAACAAGGAGAAACAAAGAGCAATTCAATAATTTCAAGCCCATTGTGCTCGCAAACCCCCAAATAAAAACAAGGAAAATCCCTAGTGGAGTCACCAATTCTGTTACGGAGAGAAATTCCTATGGCTTGGGGTACCACAACAGACAGCTTGACTCTAGAAATCAATCCTTTCCAATATGCAATAGAAATAAAATGTTTAACACTAAAGGATCAAACCTCGTACCTTATTCTGGACAGTTGAAGTAGATCCCCATTGAGCTTTCCAACTTAATCTTGAATTGATAGATTACTTCCTCAATAACAAGTAAACAATACAAGCATTCTATATATCATGGTGTTAGATCTATTCTAGCATATATAATCAATAATGTATAAGCATTTGACATAATCCAATGGATAAAATATTCATTCAAACACACATTATTGGACAGGAAAAGATATTTCTATTAATATAAATCAGAGATTACAAGATACAACCTATGATGGAACGTCTGCAAACTGGAGAAACTGAATCCCCCACTTGGGCCTCCACCACTTCAATCCTCCATCACTAGATAGCAAGCTCACAAGCAAAAGGAAATCTTGGGAAGAACACAAAAGTGCTCCAAGGGACAAAGGGATGCAGACTCAAGCATAAGTTCCGGCAACAATGGACTATAGATTCTTTGCTCTCAATTCTCTCTTATGCCTTCAATGTATCAAGGGGTTCCTTATATAGTTTTTCAAAGGGGTAATGAAAGGTCGAATCCGAGCGATCTCAAGGCATATGGAAGGACAGGAGTCAAATGAGTTAGATCCATGTCAAGGAAAACTCCAAAAGGATTTGGATTTTGTACACATCCCAATGTACGCGGTTTTAATGGTCAAACCCGTGTCTATATGTGCTTATAGGTTTAAAAGTCGCGTGTATCATTTTTCACATGTTTTTAGGGATGATCAAGGAAACATCAAAGGATAAAAAATGGTCCATGGGGTCTAAGGAGTCTGTAGTGGGATAGGGGAAGGCTATACAAAGTTTGATTTCACCTGGAGTGGTGAAATCAGCTATAACATTTGGTCAATGCATGTCAGGAGAAAAAGTTGAGTTTCGTCGATGTGTGTCAGGTGAAAAATCCAAGTTTTTCTAACATATATTGAAAATGTTTCCAAGATCATTGCAAGACATGTCGAAAAAACTTGGTGAGTTTTGACAATATGTTAGATGAACTTGGTGAGTTTTGCTGACACCTGTCAGAGGAAAAGGCCGAGTTGAGCTGATATCAAAGAAAAAAGAAAATTTTTCTACATGTTGAAATTTTCCTTATCGGTAGAAAAGGACAGGTTTTGTCGAGACATGTCGAAAGAACTCAGTGAGTTTTGCTGATACGTGTTAGAAGAACTCGGTGAGTTTTTTTGATACGTGAAAAGGAAACGACGAGTTTTGTCATTAAGTCAGAAGGAAATGACGAGTTCTACCTATGTGTTGGAAACAAAGCCAATTTTTTGCTGACACGTCGAGAGGAAAAGCTAAGTTTTTTCAATCAACACAAAAAGGTGAGTTTCACCAATACGTGTCAGAACAAATCGACAAGTTTTGTCGACACATCGGAAGAAAAGTTGCACCAACATGTCGAAAAAATTCGACGAGTTTTTCAATCGGAGGAAAAAGATGAGATTTTTGAAACAGATAATTTCAATAGGTTTTTCACTGTTTTCTAAAGGTGCCAAAATGTTGAAAAATTCCAGTGAACTTATGCGCCAGAGACAATCATTGTTTGTGAAAACAAAATTCGGTTTCTATAGCTTATTTTACTACAAATTGTTGATCACATATTTATGGCCTTCACTGTCCCTCTGCACACTCTTTAGGCCTAATGGACTGATATTATACTTTGATGTTTCCAAATTTATCCCTAAAAAACACCTATTTATTTCTATACGTGGCTTTTAAACCCATACTAGTGTGTACATGAGACTTTTGACCTAAAACCCGCGTACATCGGGATGTGTGCATAAATCCAAATATTTTTGGAGCTTTCCTTCATGTGTGTCCGAACCACTTGACTCTTGGACTTCCATATGCCTTGAGACTACTTGTATTTGACCCTCCATTACCCATTTGGAGTGATATATAAGGAACCCCTTGGATACATTGAAGAGGAGGAATTAAAGAGCACCGAAACTATAGTCCATTCTTGCCATAGCTTTCGTATACTTGAGTCAGCATCCCTTTGTCCCTTTGGAGCATTTTGTGTTCTTCTCAAGATTTATTTTTCTTGTGATATTTCTATCGAGAGATGGAAGATTGAAATGGTGGAGGACTCAGTTTCTCTGGTTCGCAAATGTGCCGATAGAGGTTGTCACTTGTGTAAGCTCTAATTTGATTAATAGAAATGTCTTTTCTTGTCCAATAATATGCATTTGAATGAATATTGAATCCAAGGATATGCTTAATTTCTTATACATTATTGATTATATATCCTAGAGTAGATATAACACCATATTATATAGCATGCTTGTCTTTTTTCTTGTTGTTGAGAGAAAATTGCTAGCGCAAGCGAGATAGGAAAAATCTCAATGGGGATCTACTTCAATTGTCCGAAATAAGGTATGATCCGAGGTCCCTCAATGTTATATGTTTAATTTCTCTTGCATATTGGGAAGGTATTTATTTCTTATGTTTATATGTCTGTTGTGGTACACCCCAAGCCATAGGAAGTTTCTCTCCGTAACAAAATTGGTGACTCCATTGGGGATGTTCCTAGTTGTTTTTTCTTTAGGGTTGGGGGCACAATGTGATTGATATTATTGAATTCCTGTTTTTTTCTCCCCGTATCTATGTCACATTTAGTAGTATGTTCATCCATTGACACTCCCCTATATTGGTTTGAGCCTTGGCCTGCTTTTTACCATTATCTTCTCTGCATACGCAGGTTTTGGATAAAAGTCACGTACATACGGGGATTTTGACCAAAATGCATGTATACATGGATAGTTTTGGCCAAAATTAACGTACATACACTACTTTTCTTTATATAGTCATGTACATCCTCCCTTTTGGTTGAGTTTGATGTTGTGGAAAGTTTTTGGGTGGGTTGTGAGTGTGGCTGGGTCTTCTTGGGTTCTTATGGTGTCTGTTGACTACTTCTTTTGTGACCAGAGACTACTGTTTCATTGATTTTTCTTTGAATTAGTTTAGTCATTTATCTCCTTTTTTTTTTTCCATTAGTGCATTACTCGTTTTGTCTCGGTGTCCTTCTAGGCTTGTGTTTTATACTTGCTCCAGAGGATGAGATTTTTAATAACTTTTATTGCATTTTCATTCTTTTATGTTGAAAATACATAATAGTTGCATTCTTATGTGCATCTCACATATGGATTTGAGGATGTACTTACATTGGATTGCTTGGATGAGATTTGTATTTATCCTTTCATATAGGAAGGATTGCATTGACATTGAAGGAATATATATCTATGCATCTCATGTAGTGGCATACCCTATTTTTAATTCTACAAGGTTGCACTTGACATTGCTTGTTAGGTGTGCACTTTTATTTCACTGTCAAGTCTTCACATCATTAGTTGCATGACCATTTCCTTTTGAGTAATTACATCCAAATAAAATCAATGCTTAAATAAAATGAATTACACTCTTTTCTTTTCTACGGTGCATCAACAAGATTAGGTTTTAGGGTCTTGGAATAGTTCATTGTCAGTTAATTCTCCAAGACTACTAAACAAAACAAGTATGTGTCTATCCAGGTGAGATAGTGAAATCCTTGGTATAATTAGTGTTTCTTAGGATTCTCCTCTTACATGGGATTTAAGCACAAGGAAGCATGAGCAATTGTGAATGGGATAGCCCTTAGTCACTTTTGTGAGCGCCAGAGATATTTCCAGGATCGTATTCATTTCTAGGGACTCTTTCGAGAGTTTCAAGCTTTGAAACCCTTCCCATATGGTCTATCTGGCCTACAACTATCTGCATGAGCATTGGTTATATTGGGGTGACCCTAGTTTCCTTACCTAGGTATCGTAAGGGTTGCTTGCAGAGGTTAGTCTATGAGTGTCCTGGCAAGGTAGGGGTCGGAAAACACAATCGCTTTACGTGTTGAAGATGAGGGCCACTATAATTGGTTACATACATCCACTTGTAGTGTATGGGAGTCTCGAGCCTCTCCTAGGTGAGACATACCTGTTGCATTCGGAAGCTCACTTATCCTCCCCTCAGATTGCTTGCATTTTGGTTGTATATTTTGTTAGGAGTGTGCTCTTTGTGTGCTAGTTGACCTTTTGGATTGTGGTTACTTGAGTATATTTATGCCCTCTTGAGTTTAGATCTTTTTATTTTTGAAATGCCTGGTATCTTGTCACCTGTCCTTGGTCATAGTACAGACCCTGGTGTCGTACTTGGGGGAACCACAACCCCTTACCATGCTCATGGATTTGGGAATGGTCATTTTCTATCCTCTACTCCATTGTGGAGGAATTTTATTCCCTTCACTCAATCTTTATGCCAGTGGTCACCCTTATGGGGCTGGTAGTGGATATGTGAACATTGGGACTTCGCATTACTTTCCTTCTTATGTCCCATCGTCCACCGCATTGTTTTCATTAAATGTAGTTTCCATGATTAATCCTCCTTGTATCTTATAGTTTGGAATTTTTACTGATAGTTTCTAGATATTTTGGACTAATATTGTTGTCATGTAGAGTCCATGCTTTGTACATTCTCTCTGAGGATCTGACTCATTCATGCCCATTACATGTATCATGTCTAAACTAGCAGATAGGTTAGGATTTCGCATCTACTTGTAGTTTAGATGAATTTATGACTGTTTCATCTTAACCTTAGGTATGAAACCATTCCATGATATCACAGAACCTTCATGCTGTTGTTAGAAGTGGTATTGTGTAAATGGTCGAGCCTTCCTATACATGGGTTCCCTAGTTAGATCCTTTTTGCATTTGGTACCCATGCTGAGTTTCCTCCTTTAGGTTATGCAAGTCCCTTTTTAGTCTCACCATGTCCTTGAGCAAGAGCCTCATACTCCTCTTGAAATTTATGCTAGCCAATCCCCCAAGACTCCCTTGTATATGTCAATTTGTAATTGCATTATCATGAGTTTTGATTGCCTTATTGAGCCTTATGCCAACTTTCCTATCTTTGATTATCAGCCATATAGCCTGATCTTGTCTCATGTCTAGCGAAGCATATCCTTTTTTACATATCTTTTGCAACTTGATTTACCTTTTTTTACTGGGAGGGGACATTCCCTCGAGTGTCATTATCATTTTTATTCTAACACTCATCTCCTCCTATATTTGTAACTATAAAGCACTTTTATTGTTTTTCAAGGTTTTCAAAATATCTAAAAAAGTCCAAAAAAAAATTAAAAATCCAAAAAGCTGGACAGGAAAAGATGTTATCTTTGGAAGCAGTCAAGTCGTGTCGCCTTCGAACAAACCATTGTGTATCACATCCGTTGGTTGGGTTATTAGTTTGAATTTAGGCATTGTACTCATTACTCTGAGTTTATCTCCACCGATTGGTTAAGCTTCCAATCCCTATGGAGCCTATGTTGATTCCTCCTGTGTCACAAAGATGTCCTAGTTGGCATATCGAGTCCATGCTATCTTCAGTCACCATTTTCCTTTATTCACTTGTTTGAAGAAAGTTGAAGCCTAAGTCGGTCATTCCTCAGTTGTCTTGACTTTGCATGTCAGTCATTACTGGTACTATTATTGGTTTGTGTACATATTGTTTGAGGTCTTCCACATTATATATATTTGTTGAGTACCTCATGTTGGTTGATGGGGGATGCCTTAATTCCCTCCTACCAGTGGATTCCATCCCATCAACTTCAGTTCATTTATTTTGGGATAGGATTCTAGAGACATTTGAGTGCCTTGAGACTTAGAATCATCAGTGGTAGGTTCTCTTGCCATTGACAATTTTAGGAATACATCAATGTCCCCTAATCAATGGATTCTTCCAATTGTTCAACCTCAACACATTTATTCACACTTGTTATATTGTTCTCTGGTACCTTGATTCCCATTTTCATTATCGATGGGTGATCTCGTGTCTATTAACGGTATACATCAATGACTGGTAATCAGACGATGGACTACTATGTTTGACCTAGACACCTTTATTCGCATAGTAGGACATGTACTTGTAGCAGTTTGTGTAGAATAATTTTCATCTTGGTGGTATTCCACATAGGCTACTTCCTTGATCATGCCAGTGTTCATGAGATTTCAACTCTCATGATTTGATTCCAGTCTATGTCAAATATCTTCATCCATTTTGGAGATCTTGATCCATTATATATCTTCAAATTCCATGGACATATTGATCCATTTTATATATTCATCATGGATATTCTGATCTATTATATATTGTATGTGGCGATGACCACACATTTCACATTTTGTATATCATTCCTATTCATGGCCATTGTACTATTATGTATCCGAGACTGCTATATGTATTTGCAGTCATATGCAGAGATTGATTATTGTACTATAATCATGGATGGCTAGTTCTTCCACCTAGTTCTTCATCAATCCACTTCTGGGATGGATTTTATAATGTATTTCAGCCATCTTGTTACCCCTCTGACCTCACACATTAGGGGGCATATTTTATAGCGGATTTTACCACACATAGTTGATCACATATTTATGGCCTTTCCTGTCCCTCTGGAGACTCTTTAGACTCCATGGACTGATAATATACTTTTATGTTTCCAAATTCATCCCTAGAAAACACCTTTTTATTTCTGTACATGACTTTTAAACCCATACTCTCATGTACACGCAAATTTTGACCTCAAACCCACGTACATCGGGATGTGTGCATAAATCCAAATATTTTTTGAGTTTTCCTTCATGTGTGTCCTAACCACTTGACTCTTGGCCTTCTATATGCCTCGATATCACTCAGATTTGACCCTCCATTACCCCTTTGGTGTGCTATATAAGTAACCCCAAGGTGGAGGACTCAGTTTCTCCGGTTCATAGATGTACCAATAGAGGTTGTCACTTGTGTAATATCTGGTTTGATTAATAGAAATATATTTTCCTATGCAATAATGTGCATTTGAATGAATATTGAATCCAAGGATATGTTTAATTACTTATACATTGCTGATTATACATGCTAGAGTAGATCTAACACCATATTATATAGCATTCTTGTCTTGTTTGTTATTGTTGAGGGAAAATTCCTAGCGCAAGAGGGATTGGAAAAATCTCAATGGGGATCTACTTCAACCGTCTGGAATAAGGTATGATCTGAGGTCCCTTAGTGTTAGATGTTTGGTTTCTCTTTCATATTGGGAAGGGATTGATTTCTCATGTCTAGATGTCTGTTGTGGTACACCCCAAGGCATAGGAAGTTTCTCTCCATAACACATGTGTTTTGACAAATTTGTCAATATATACTTTTCCAAATAAAGGTAAGGAATTTATAAATTTCTAGGATTATCATGCAGCTAACAATTGTGTTTATGAACACAATTTTCAGAATCATAGTCACATCAAAGGAAGAATTCCACATAGTGCATTTTGGAAAATTTGGTCTTGGTTGGGCCAAGAAGATGATTATCATGGATGATGCACATCATCCCTATGAGCTCGAGGAATATGCCATGGGGGAGAACATATAGGTTGGGAATTCTGAAACAAAATCCAATGGGAGGATAAATCAAGAGACTCCCCCAGATATTGCATCCTCCATGATGAGCCTAAGGGTGGAGTTGTAAAGTTACAGAGAAGATAATGAAGGGATGATTAAAGCTTAGGAATACCAAAATCAGTTGAATGCAACCATGCTATAGAGTTTGAAAAGAATCCAAAGGTAGATAAAATATGGGCATCCACCAATAAATACAGAAGGGAGTGGTAATAGTTCTAGGAGAAATTCCCACAAGAGGAACAATAGCTCAAGAAGAGTTCCTAGAGATAGAATCCATACCTCAAAAATATCATTTAGTGGATCCGATGACTCTAAAGTGTTGATGTATTTGTGAATTCAGAATTTATTCAGTTATATATCTTATATTGTACCTCGATGTTCCTATTGATAGAATCAGTTGTATTTCATTGTACCCCAATGTTACTATTGGGAGAGTCATTAATATAAGAAAGTCATGTAAAGTCAATGAGGTTAACCCTCTATTCTAATTCAGGGCAATAGTCCCCACAATTGAGTTAAGGTTAACCCTCCTTGTTGATCGGGGGGAAAAGTCCCCATAGTTGAGGGGCACTAGGGTTATTAGACTCTCTTAGAGATGTCGGCCAAGTCAAAAACTAGTATAAATAGAGAATGAGACTCTTTATTTGACACACACACTCACTCAACTGGGGCACATGAGTGAGAGAGGAAGTGCTCACACAAGTGAGAGAGAGAACAACTATTGGAGATCATGTTTTTTGTCTTTGGGTTTTACTAATACCATTGGTGCTCATTCTATATCTGAGGAAGTTGCAGTGTTTTCTCCTTTATGGTTTCCACAAGGAAATTTTTTTGTGTCTCTTGTCTCTTGTGATTATTGATCTGCATGTTATTCTCTGAGATAAGATCCTAAAATCATATTGCTTAAATGATAAAAAATTAACATGGTATCAGAGCTAACCTGAGAAGCAGACACTATGCATATACATAAGCTATGGATTCTTATTTTTTAGGTCTATCTCCACAATCCATCAACAAAAGGATGCTAGGATAACTCTCCATTGAAGGGTTCATCTTTCTGTCGAAATAGAATTTGATTCTGGGCATTTTTAGTTTTTGCTGCGGGACATTAGGGATTTTCACAGAAGTGGAATTTTTGAGTGAGCCTAGCATAGGATTTCTTTCCTCCTCAAAATATAAATTTAGAGACCAAGTTCAATATTTTTGGTTGGGTAAAACTCCAGGAAATTCAAACCCTAGTTTGACCCTGGGCTTGAAAAAACCTAAAATAGTAAAACAGGTAGTTTTGGTACACTCTCTATATCTCAGGATTGAAGAAGTCTCAAGGCCTAAATTTTCACAGAACAAAGATAAAATCTTGATGTACCATATGTAAAACTTTCAGCCTCAGATTCACTATATTCTTGGAAATATGATTCCTCCAATTCAGGGTTCCAGCCTCTTCCAGGATTCATCCCTAAATAGCACTTGGGGATAATTTCTATAACACGAGATACAAAGGTCCAAATTCAATTTAAAAAGATGTTAGATATAGGGCATGGATTTTAATTTATGTGATAAAATTTTCAGACCCTAGTGATGAAAAATGGACACGTGGAAATCCATACAGATTCTCTATGCTGAACAGTTCTAAAATAGGTCACCTTGGAAAAACGCTCATAAGTCCCAATTGGTGAAACAAATTTTGTTCAAACCTGTGGTTTTAGAATGATGGAATACGGGGATACCTTAGTACAAAATTTTAGACACAAAGGAGAATTACTTTAGGAGATACCATAGAAACGATATCAGAAATTTCTGCAGAAGAAATTGGAAAACTAGGGCTTGCTGTTCCGGGAGCTTCCCTCCACTGTTTTCAGAAAAGGAGTACATTGGATAGCTCCCATTGAATATGTATATATTTCTATCCAATCGGATATGAAATATTCCATTTTTTTAAAATTAGGGTTTCTCTTACAAACCCTAGATCAACCAACTCCAAAACCAAGACGAATACCTCAAATTAGTAAGATCTAATATTTTGCTATTTACAGTTGAGGTTCTCATTTCAAGATGAATAATCACACCAGCATGATGAAAATCTTGGTGAATCTGACAATGTCCAAGCATGGAAGTATATGATTTCACAGGTTCTTGAATAAAATGAATTGGACACCTACATAAGTGGAGAAGTTCCAGTTCCAGAGGGAGATGAGGGTAAAGCCTTACACAAGAAGAACTTGGTCAAGGCCAAGAGGATCATTGTTGATTCCATAACCTTATACCAAAGGTGTCTTATCTTAAGACACATAAGGATATGTTTGATTCCTTGACCAAGATATTTGAAGAACATAATACAAATCGGATGAAGTGTAGGAACTTCGTGATGCTTCAAGAAATTGACTTGGATCTGTATTTTAGTAAGAAAGGTCTAGGAGACAGAGGGAGATGAGGCTAAGGTTAGAGCCAAAAGAATCATTACAAATTCTATTAAATATCATCTCTTCCCTCATGTGTCATCCCTGAATATGGAAAAAGGAAGTGTTCGATGCTATGATGAAACAGAATAAGATACTATTATAACCACCTTGAATGGCCTCCCAGGATCATGGGGTTCATTCATTCGAGGAATGTGTGCTAGAAGGAAGTGATTACTTTCATAAGACTCAAGGAATAGCACACAAAATATGAATCTCAACCCATAATAAGAAAAGAGAATATGGGAGCAATTGAAGATCAAGCGCTCACGATTCAAAGAAGATACCTCAAGCGATGAGGAATATGAAGAACCATTAGAGGAAATTTGGGGTCTAAAATGGGAATTATAAGAAAACGTGCCAACAATAAATTTTGTGAGTTGGAATTCAAGAACCAATAGAATTTCAATAAAATGAGTCAACGATAATGGTTGAATTGACATATTTGTCATAGAAGAAAACTACTTTTTTTGTTCGTATTTTCGACATATCTCCCTATGTTTTTACTCAAATTCCAAGCGGGAGAGCTCATTTGATGCGGAATTTAATTCCACATCGAACGAGTATGCACACTACATACTTTTGAAAAACCCTGCTACACCAAAAATAAGAAAATATGAACAAAAAAAGTAAAAACACAAGGAGATATGTCGAAAATATGAACAAAAAAAGTAGTTTTTTTCATTCTTCCTCCAAAATTAATAACTATTATTTCATTATTTTAACTGTTATTTTATTATTTTCTTTAGGAGGCCCATTTTAGACCTCAAATTTCCTCTAATGTCAATTATTGAAGAACCTCTTATCCATCTTAAGTATTTGTATAAGAAATGATGATGTCATGATGAAGCAAAAGGATCAAGGAGTCTACCCACGAAATAAATAAAGATAAGTATTCAATTGTCATTTCATGATATTGTTTTGTTATGGATTTGTATATATTCAATTGATTTTTTATGCATGATAGAATGTTTGCATTAATGACAGTATACTACTAATATGCATTCGATGGGTAAGTAGCTCATACAACTCTCCATTGCTACTTATCTAGAATGAAACCTCTTTGTTGACATATTGGATTAGTGCACAATCTCAATGATGTATAGGTAGAGATGGAAGGCATCTAGAAATTTTCTGTGACATATGGATGAATGTTTTTTTGCCTAAATTAGTTGCATTATTATATCTTTATGAATTAGAATTTTTCCATTGTGAATATGCCTTATGAAATGTTTCTAACCATACAAATGCATTTTGACTTGTAGGAAATATCACGTACTATCACCTACAAGAAAATAAAGATGAGACTTGTTTCGAAGAACAAGTGATGACAGTTCAAGAAAGAATCCAAGATGAAGAATAATATGACGATACTTTCAAAGAAAGAAAGAGACCTCAAATACACTCCAATTATGTGAAAATGTTGAGAGACATTATTGATGCAGATTCTTCTAGCTATGAAGAAGTATCCAAGAAGAAAGGGAAGGAGAGTACTAGTTCAAGAAGAATGATGTCTAGGATGTAGTATCTACAAGTTCCATAATGTAGTAGATGGAAACATTGTGGGATACAAGGCAATATTTGTAGCACGAGGCTTCTCACGAAAAGAAGGCATAGAATACAAAGAGACATTTACAGCCACCGGAAGTTAAGACACATGAAAGGAAGAATCATGTGTGTAAATGAAAGAAGTCCTTGTATGAGCTCATAAGCCACCCATGGGATAACACATAAATATGGAGCTTGAAGATCACCTAGAGTGATGAAGATCTTAACCTTTTCTACAAGGTTGAAGATGAAAGCCTATAGAGGTTGACAAGCTCATAGATGGGTGCGAGAAGAACATTTGAAAAGGTTCAAGACAGAGGATCTTGGTATCTAGTGACCCTAGATGGATACATAGAATATTAGTAGTAGAGGAAGCTACTTGTTACTTCAGTACATAATGTTTCAATGCATAGATTACAAAAGGTAGAGGGACAATGATGCTCTGCTTCCGAGGGAGTGACTATAGAAGATCCTGAGGTTCGACATGGTACGAAAGAATGGACAGCTTACTGATGACTCTAGGCTTTACTGAGAGTAAAGAAAATTCCAACCTTTACTTCAAGGTTGAAGGCAGAATACCGGTGATGCTCCTGTTATATGTCAATGACTTTTTCCTAAAAGAAAAGAGGAACACATTAAAGTTGCAAGAAGGAGACTTGCTATGGAGTTCGAGATGAAGGACTTGGATATGATGCAATACTTTCTAGGCATGGAGGTCTGGTAGAATGAAAATGGAATCTCCCTTGGATAAGGAAAGTATGCAGTAAAGATCATGAAGAGGTTAAGAATGATGGAATGCAAGGCCATGACCACACCTATGGCATCAAACCTGAAGCTATTGAGTGATGCTTCATCAGAGACGATTGATGCTATGATGTATCATCAGATGATTGGGTCCTTGATGTACCTGAAGAATACAAGACTGGATATTTGCTTTGTTGTGAACACATTGAGCCAGTTCCTGACAGATCCTAGACATGTTCTCTTGATTACTGCAAAGAATATTCTGAGGTACCTAAAGGGTACAGTTGATTATGGGCTCAAGTATGAGGCGAATCAGAAGATTAACCTGGAGGGTTATGTTGATTCAGATTGGGTAGGCGGTTCCATTGATAGGAAGAGCACTTCGAGGTGCTACTTCAGTATAGGATCAGGTGTGATCTCTTGGTTTAGAAGGAAGAAATCCTACGTGGCACTAAGTACAACCAAAGTAGAGTATGTCACAGCTTGTTTGACTAGTTTTGAGGCAGTGTGGCTAAGAAAGCTACTATCTGATTTGTTTGATCTCCACTTGGATGCTACTTGTATATATTGCGACAACCAGAGTTGTGTGAAGTTGACAGAGAACCTAGTGTTCCATGACAATTCAAAGCATATTGAGATCAAATATCACTATATCATGGATATAGTGCAGAGAGGAGCAGTGAAGCTCCAATATGTTGCGACGAACGAACATATAGCTGATGTGTTGACCAAGCTATTAGCCTAAGTGAAGTTTGAGTACTTCAGGGAGAAGCTTGGTGTTCTCGAGATCGAGGTTCCCTGTGATGAGTCCGAGATCCTTTCTGACATGTATGTTGGATGTGTTCCTCGCATGGTCAGATGTAAGTGCAGATCCTTTCTGACATGTATGATGGATGTGTTCCTCGCATGGTCAAATGTAAGTGTTGGGCGGGCCTTTCTGACATGGATGTTGGATGTGTTCCTCCCATGGTTAGATATAATTGTTGAAGAATATGAAGACCTACATGGAGCCTAGGCCTACAACCAAAATGAAAAAGAGCTGGCTCTGTAAAACTTCCTATGACGAGTAGAATTGAGAGATAATAGCAGTTGATTGAGATAACAAAAGCAGTGATGATGATGATGATCTAGTGATGATCTATCTTTGATGATGATCCATTTTTTATGATGATCCAGCTTTGATAATGATCCAGTTTTGATGATGATCCAGAGAAGAATACTTGTGTTGATGTCTTGTGTCAAGAGAATACCTTCCTACTTAAGAGGGAGTGTTGATGTATTTGTAACTTCGGAATGTATTCACTTGTATATCTTATATTGTACCCTGGTGTTACTATTGGGAGAATAAGTTGTATTTCATTGTACCTCGATGCTCCTATTGGGAGAGTCATTAATATAATAAAGTCATGTAAATTCAATGAGGTTAACCCTCTGTTGTACGTTGGGGAAATAGTCCCCACAATTGAGTTAAGGTTAACCCTCCTTGTTGATTGGGGGGGAAAGTCCCCACATTTTAGGGGCACTAGGGTTATTATACTCTCCTAGAGATGTCGGCCCTGGTAAGTAATTGTCAAGTCGAAAACAAGTATAAATAGAGACTGAGACTCTATTTGACACACACACTTACTCAATTGGGGCGCATGAGTGAGAGAGGAATTTCTCACACAACTGAGAGAGAGAACAACTATTGGATATCATATTTTTTGTCTTTGGGTTTTATTTCTACCATTGGTGCTCATTCTATCTCTAAGGAAGTTGTGGGGTTTTCTCCTTTATGGTTTCCTCGAGGAAAATTCTTTGTGTCTCTTGTCTCTTGTGATTATTACTGTGCATGTTATTATATCAAATAAGATATTAATATCATATTGCTTAAATGATAAAAATTTAACATAAATAATCCATTGGGGATTCAAGATCTTCATCTCACTAGAGAAAGTGGAAGAGGCATTACAAGAATAATTCATTAGGGAAATTTTAAGAAGGAAAAGCCTCCTACATTTGATGGTGAGGTAAAAAATGAATGTAAAACCATATGCTCTCTTATTGATGCTTTAATTTTTCTATAGAATTATATTTTCCATATATGTACCCTCACCTCTGTGTTCCTCGGAACTTGGTACGATTGGTTTGATTTAATTCCTAGCAGTATTTATTAACTAGTTGTATTGATTGAGCTTGAAATATACTTTGTTTATGTACTTGGATCAGATATGCAAAAGTACTTTATTTTGCTTCACATGCATTCTTAAATATGTGTATAATTGTTGTAGGATCACTTTTTGGTTCATTGGCATGGTTGTGTGTCGAATTTGTGCAAGACTAGTTCTTAGTATTGAACGACTAGTTAACTAGTTCTTATGGGATCATTTTCATAATTATTGTGTTTAATTAATTCAAAAATGGTAATTAGGATTGATTTACATGTTATTAAGTGTTAATTATCCATTGGAATTTATAAACAGTAGTTAAGTGATAAACAAATGAAATTATAATAAGTACAATCAATCGTGCGTTGTGTCGTTAAGTATCGCAACCATAACACTAAGTACTAGTTAATTAGGATTGGGAGTAAATAGCCTTTAGAGGTGGAATTTATGTATGAATTGGATTGGAATGGATATGTCATGTTTCTAGAAGGTGTTAGTAATCCTTCCCATCCCTTGGATCCTAATTTGGAATAATTATTGAATTTATTTTAATTTATCGGTAATTAAAGGTACTTTGTCGTGATTAAATCTTGAAAAATGAATTTTAATATTTGTTTAACTAATCCATTGTGATACAATTATCTAATTATCCTTATATATCTAATTATATGTCCCTTAGACCCATTTATATCCCCATGGGACATTACAAGTGGTATCAGAGCTTAGGTTCCAACACTGCGGTTGTTGGGCCTTCTATAGAGTTATTATCATATGTATATGTGCATTTGGAGTTTACAAATGTGCTTGGTAAGATTAATTTAACCTCCCTTATGTTAATAGAAGAATAATAAACCTCGCTTCGATATTAGTTCGTTGTATTTCTTAGAATTAATTAATATTAAGTATTGGTTATTCAATAGATTGATTGGTAAATACTATGTGGTGCATATCTAATAATTGACTTTGCCTTGATTGGTTGATGCTTGTGTTGTTCCTCTTTTGTTGCTCATTGAATTGTTAATATTGAAATTATTCTTGTAGTATTACTTATTTATTGGTACATTATGATTATGAATTGACAAGTAAATAATTGTCATTGTAATAGTATGTACTATGTCCTAGTATTAGTTTAACGCTAAGTTAGTAAGATGATATAGTTCTATTATTATTAAATATTAATATGATTTATTAGGCTGAATTTATACCCTATATGGATTTTGTATTCTCTATGGATGGTATGCTTTTGTATTCTTATTTATGCCACTTGGATGGTGGTGGTTACATGGATGAGTAACTTCTTGGATATTTTAGGAATGTGAGACTTTTCTATTTTGTTTTTCTCATTTTCTTTTTATTTTATGCATGTAGTATGTTTTTTATACTATTTAATAATTAATACTATGCTAACTTATCTAATTAGTTAGTGGCGGGATTGTCACTTGGAGGTAAGCATATCTATGAGATATTTTTGTATTCTATTATTTAATTTATTTATTTTGGGGTTAGTGGTAACAGTATTATTATCCTATCTATCTTACTAATTTGATTATTGAGTGGAGAAAATGAGCCATGTGTCCCTTAACAATTCATATTCTCTTTTATTTTATTTATTTTGCTTATGGAGATGTAACTCTTTGTCTATTTTGGATGAGAATGAGTTGTGACTTGTCTCTAATGGTTCATATTCTCTTTTATTTTATTTATTTTACTTATGAAGATGTAACTCCTAGTCTATTTTTGGAGGAAATGAACCACTTCTCTTTAATGACTCATATTCTCTTAATATTATTTATTTTATTTTGTGTATAAGTAGTATTGTAGTGTAAGATAATATTATATATACATATGTCATCGACATAAATATGTATAATACGATATGGGTGATATGTATAGTTGTTGAAATTACATATAAGAATAGATCCATTATTAAATATATGAATGTTTGTATGTTTCTATATACTATAATATGTATTTTATTATATGTAATAGTTATTAGTATTACATGCATGTAATATTGTGAATATACTATATGTAAAGAGCTAAACGTATGTAATCACGTAAGTGTAAAATTTGAAAGTGTTTGGAAGTGTTTGAGTGTTTGGAGGTATTTGGAAGTGTATGGAAGTACTTGGGAGTGTTTGGAAGTTTTTGAGAATATTTGAAAGTGCTTAGAAGTATTTAGGAGTCTGGAAACATTAGGAAGTATAGTATGATCAAGAGTGTTATGTTAGTATATATGTTATAATACGTATCTAATATGATAGTATTGGGTTATGCAATTATTGCTATAATTGTATCGATATTATGGTATAACTTAATAATTCTATGAGTATATTAAAAATGGAATATATAGGTTATATGAATAATATGTTGTCTCTGTGATTAATAATAATATGATATGATTGAAGAATTATAATATATATGTAAAGAAAAATGAGCATATGTATATAATAAATAGTAGTATTAAGTATGGTATATGGTATGCATGTATGATAGTGTGTTGCATAGATAATAATTGTTTTATTGTAGGATATTAGAATATTTTGGTGGTAGGATGTTTGATTGTTTGAGGTGACTATGTATTTACTTTGATTGATAAGTAGTGTACTACATGTAAATGATTAGTAATGTGTGTGTGTGTGTGTGTGTGTGTGTGTGTGTGTGTGNGTTAATGTATGTTGTTTGATATTATTGGTTGCTATGGGATGTTATTGCTTAACATTGGATAATTAATGGTTGATACCTGCATGACATTGTCATCACTGTATGTATGGCTATTATTGGTTTTCCTTGGTTGTTATGGTTATTGTGTGTATGATTGATACATTTTGGTTGATGTATCATGGATGATGTATTATGATCATTGTCTTCTACTTGATGAATCTTGGTTGATGTATTCTGATTGTGTATTTTAACTAATGTATTCCAATTGATGTATGTTGGTTGATGTATTTCGATTGATGTATTATGATAATTGTCTTTTGGGCGCTCGCATGAAGTTGGTTCCACTTTTTAGTGCCACTTCAGAATTCGGAAACGCACTTCCGAAGTGTAAATCAAGAAAGCATATGCATTATTGATGGTACGTTCGGAATAACCAAAACCCAAACACAAGGATAAGGTTAGTAAGGAAGTATTGCATATGCGATATATCGTATATGCGATCTGTAAAAGTTAAATATTGCATATGCGATATGGATACAATGCTTTTTAATTAATGGGTTTTTTTTTTACATGATCTCCAAAACGCATATGCAATTTAGTGCTCACTAAATATGCAACTTGACTAATCAATGCTTATCAAATATTAAAATATTAAATATCAAATGCATATCAAACTTGGACTAAAATATCTTAAACTTCTATAACCTTACAATGGATCCCATACCAATGGCTAAAACCTCCAAACCTATCCTTGGACCATGGTAGTGTCTATGAGGATGATGATCACGAACAGTATGAATATGATGATGATGATGACGATGAGGGTGATGATGATCATGATCATGATCATGATGACAATGAAGATTATGATGAACAATGATGGTGATGATAATGATGATGATGATGATGATGATGACTATGATGATGATGATGAACAATGATGGTGATTACGAGGAGGAGGATGACTATGATGATGATGATGATGACGAGGGTGATGACGATGATGATGATGATGAGGATGGTGATGATGATGACAATGAGGATGATGATGATGATGATGATAATGATGATGATGATGACGATGACGATGAACAATTATGGTGATGATGAGGAGGATGATGTTGATGAGGAGGATGAGGATGAGGATGATAATGATGATGATGAGGACGATGACGATGATGATGAACAATGATGGGGATGATGAGAAGGAGGAGTATGATAAATATGATGATGATGATGAGGATGACGGTGATGATGATGATGATGATGACCATGATGATGATGATGAGGATGAGGGTGATGATGATGAGGAGAAGGGGGAGGAGGATGAGGATGATGAGGATGAGGATGGTGTTGATGATGATGATGATGACGATGAGGATGGTGATGATGATGATGATGATGATGACAGTGATGATGATGATGATGATGACAATGATGATGACGATGACAATGAACAATGATGGTGATGATGATGACCATGATGATGATGATCAAGATGAGGGTGATGATGACGACGACGATGAACAATGATGGTGATGAGGAGGAGGAGGAGGAGGATGACCATGATGATGAGGATAATGATGAGGATGATGATGACGATGATGATGAACAATGATGGTGACATTGATGAGGAGGAGGAGGATGACTATGATGATGAGGAGGAGGAGGAGGATGAGGGTGATGATGATGATGATGATGATGACCATGATGATGCAAATGAGGATGAGGGTGGTGATGATGATGAGGATGATGATGATGATGATGATGATGATGATGATGATGAAGATGACAATGATGATGAACAATGATGGTGATGATGATGAGGAGGAGGATGATGACTATGTTGAGGATGATGAGGATGAGGGTGATGATGATGATGATGATGATGATGATGATGATGAGGATGAGGGTGATGATGATGATGAGGAGGATGAGGATGAGGATGATGAGGATAATGATGGTGGTGATGATGATGATGCTAATGAGGATGGTGATGATGATGATGATGATGATGATGATGATGATGATGATGATGATGATGGTGATGAACAATGATGGTGATGATGAGGAGGACGAGGAGGATGAACATGATGATGATGATGAGGATGAGGGTGATAATGATGATGATGATGACGATGGTGATGAAAAATTATGGTGATGATGAGGAGGAGGAGGATGATGACAATGATGATGATGAGGAGGATGAGGGTGATGATGATGATGATGATGAACAATGATGGTGATGATGAGGAGGAGGAGAATGATGACTATGATGATGATGGTGAGATTGAGGGTGATGATGATGATGATGACCCTAGATGATGATGATGAGGATGAGGGTGGTGGTGATGATGATGATGATGAGGATGATGATGATGATGATGATGATGAATATGATGATGAACAATGATGGTGATGATGGTGATGAGGAGGAGGATGGCTATGATGATGATGATGAGGATGATGGTGATGATGATGATGAGGATGATGGTGTTGATGATGATGATGATGATGATGATTACGATGACCACATGTGATGATGATGAGGATGATGATGGTGATGATGATGAGGATGAGGATGAGGATGATGAGGATGAGGATAAGGATGATGATGATGATGATGATGATAGGTTTAGTTGAAACTTTGCTTTCATTTTATTTTCAATCATTTGCAATGGAATGGTGATGATGAACAATGATGATAAGGAGGAGGAGGAGGAGGATGACAATGATTATGATGAGGATAATCACTATGATGATGAGGATGATGATGATGATGATGATGATGATCACGATGATGATGATGATGAACAATGATGGTGATGATGATGATGACGACGACGATGATGATGATGATGATGATCACGTTGACTATGGCTATGATGATGATTATGATGATGATGAAGATGATAGTAATGATATTTTTCCCGCTTACTATAAATACTAATTACTAAATCTTGAAAACCGTCGAAATATTTAATACACATATAAACACTCATTACACTGATGGACACACACTTGTTTGAATATTCCTGGTACCAGATGATTTGTTCTATTCTATGGAGTGTACATTTGCAGACATCGATGAACAACCATCCAACCATCCTATCTCTCCCGTCCCCTCTGCATATATCTCCCATAGCCATCCCTCCCTTCCCCTTATATTTCTCCTCCCTTCATCCCCCCCATATATGTCCCCTACCCATCCCTCCCTCCCATGATTCCCTCTACACCTTCCTCTCCNGTAATTTTGGGCCATGAGCCACCCCAGAGACCGCCTGGATGGAATATTGGGAGTCTAAATGGTATTATAATGGGATAAAGATGCCATTACTCTTTTTTATTCTCGTACCAAATTAGTTAAGCAAAAATGCATATGCGATATAACACACATGCGATATAACACACATGCGTTATAACGCACATGCGTTATAAAGAACATGTGTTATAGCTTATGCATGTCGCATATGCAATATTAATAAGCTATAATGCATATACGTTATAACGCATATGCATTTTTTTAAAATTAAAAAAATTGACGGGAATAAGGTTTTCCATTATGTTCGGAAATAGATTTGGACTACCAAACCTATTAGCTAGGAAAAATAAACCAGGGCTATTGCTTGTCTTTTAGAACTCTATCAATATGCTCAGTTTCGATGGTGTGTTTTGCTATGACAGACACAATATTTTTTGATGAAAATTTAGAATATTTTAGAGTACAATCTTACGATTCTGAATATGTAATTTTTTCCTTCAAAACTATGTTTTATTCATTTATTATTATTTTTCTAAATGACACACGTCAGTTTTTGAAAATAGATACATCGATTATTTTTTATATAACTTTTGATTTCCATCACCATTTCCCAAGAAAATTATATGGTGCACTAAACGAGAGCAAGCTCTACGATATTATATATAGAAATCAAGGATTTCATTAATTTTTTCCCCTAAAGTATTGCACCCGCACATAACATTTTCATTTCAAGCTTTTGTGACTTCAAAAATTAATAATAATAAAAATAATTCATGAAAAATTCTGAATAAATAGTGTTACAGTAGGCCCATATGTCCCTTATATGTCTGTAAGATTTTATCCCAAATTGACATCATTTACCTCATATATTGCTGCACCCGCACAAACATATATGTTAAGATGTGCTAAAAGTTTGAAAACCCAATTTCACGGAAACTATATTTATAATGATTTACACACCTCTTGTCTACATAAATGCTATAAATTATGAAATCCGATTCAATTACCTATCTTTTTGTCTTTTTACTTCATCTTCAAATAAGTTAGGGAAGTACATGCACTTGTCACCTAAAGTCAGAATTTCCAGGTTTTTCCAGTATTATGTGGCATCTAAAGTGTCTTTAAAGGAGTCCATAATTGTGCATCAGCCCTTTTGTTTGATGAATCCTAGTTAATGTATTCTGATTGTGTATTCTATTGATGTATTCTAATTATTGTATTCTAATTGATGTATGACGGTTGATGTATTATGGTTGATGTGCCTTGATTGATGTACTATGATTGATGCTCGTATGGTTAGTTGATGCATGTATGGTTTTCCTTGGTTGATATTACATGATCGATATATGATTGGTATAGGTTGAGATATTATGAATGGATGATTGATGTCTGTATGGATGATGTATGCATGTGGGTAATTTTATTATTGATATTAGTTAATGAATAATGTCTTTTGGAATGATCTCTAAGAAGAATTATGCTTTTTGTTGAGATGAAAAGAAATATGTTGATATGACCCTTTTTGGTTCTTAGTTAGATTAGAATTGTTGCCTATAACTTCGCTTTGCTTGTTACATTAAAATGCAAAAGAATTTAGGTGATCTTTGAAAATATTCATCCTTGTGATCTTTATTAGAAAATTACCTTGTGTCCTTATTGAAAGGTATACTAGTAATAAATTGGTGATATTTTTTATATATCGGTTGAAAAGTAGGTACTAACCATGTAACTAGTTAAGTATGATACATGTACCTCTATTAAAGATGAAATTCATGTATCCTTATATATTCAATACTAATTGTGTAGAATGTGGTACTAGTATCTTTGTCAGGAAACTATCCAGGGATCTTGTTGAAAGAAAATATATCATTGTGATCTTTGCTAAAAGTATCTTTCTTAGGTATCCTTGTAGTATATCCACTAGTACAAACTAAGAGATAAGTGACTAAGTGACTAAAAAAATTAGTCACCATAGTTTTTTCAAGGGATAAATGACTAAAATAGAGAAATTTTAAGTGATCCAACTAATAACGACTAAGATAAATGACTAATTTAGTCACGAGATAAAATATACGACTAGATAACAAGTGACTAAAATAAAAATGACTAACGTAAATGACTAATTTTTTCACAAGAATACATATATGACTAGCAAACAACGACAAATAATACGAATTAGTCGTTTATGTTACTAATTTTTAGTTGTGTCATCCTGACAATAGAAAATTACATTTTTTACAATGAATTTGTCCAATTTACTAAATTTGTAGATGACTTTAGAGATCCCAATGACGTTAATTATGTCACTCGACAATGGAAACTTGTAATTTTAACAATGAATTTTAATGATTTACTAAATTTTAACATTGTAGATGGATTCAAATAGCCCCTCACATATTGTCATAGCTTGAGATACTAAATTGATGATGGTTCTAGCATCTAGTCACCTTTTATGTGGTATTGACTCCATGTTTCCCTTGATCATTCCATCATCTCAACCTTAGACGATCTATTATGCAAGTCTTTAAAAATTGTTATTATTTATTATATATATAATATTACAATCTATTTTAAATTCAATGACATTATATAATTTTTATTATCATGCATTATGCAATATATTTGATCATTGTTATCTTTATAATGTTACAAACTACCTTAATATGATAGCATATCCATATGTTTGAATTTTGGACTAATTAATACCCCATTTTAATTCCTTTTGGATAATAAGCATTAGAATTTTCATAACCCCATGTGATCATAGATAAAATTTAGGCATCTACAAAATTGGAGGTTGGTTATGATGGTTTCCCATAAGAAGAATCCCAATTCACGTGACCACTTTATTTGGAAGATTGTATTCTCACTTTTCCTTCGATCAATAACAACTTTCCTCCAACTGATGGGGCAATTTAAACAAGAGAGTATAACAAATTGCGAAAAAAATAAAACCCATTTATTTTCGTCAAAGCATAAAATGTTTACATCTGGATAGACGATGAGGAAAGTCAAGTTCAAGGTATTACTAATTCTAATGATGTAGAGAGATCTAGTCATCATGTTGAGCACTGAAATCTCAAATTTTGAGTCTTAATTTTCTATTTTATTCTCAAGGGTATAAAATTTCACAAGCCCAAAGGGAACTTATCAGTAGAAGAATAGATTGATCTCTAATAAATTATCATTTCTGTCAATAAGGAGAAAAACAAGGAAAAGGCCTTGCAAACTTTGTTAGTCCTATTATGAATCATTATATGTGTTGATGGAACAACCTCCAAGTCTTCTCAAAAACTTTTATCAATGTTCAAGTTACTAAAAAAAACTTCATCATAGTCAAACCATGTGCTTATTTATTTAAAAATTAAAATTTTAAAATTTTATTTGAACAAAGAATTGAGATTTTATTAAATCTATAAGGTCCATCATATATAATCTCAATGTTTATTCATAATACATGTATAATTTAAAAATATTTAAAAATATTGAGTTACATAACTACCATTTAAAAAAAAGATATACCAAGAAATTCATAATGTTTATGACAAACTTTGTAACATTTCACAAAATAAATTTAAAAACTATAAAGAGAAGGCTTACTTAATCGTGCATGTAGGCCTCAAAATGTCCATGTCATGAGTAATTTCATTTCACACACTCTAAAAACACTTTAATTTTACCTTTTATAAAATACTTTCCTCTTTTCTATGGATTTATCCTCCCAATTTCAATTCTCTACATGTCCCATATGGCCACATAAGAATATAAAGCCACACGTTTGGATGAAGGGATCACACCACTCCGATTTTATATTTATATTAACATTGATTCTAAAAAAATTGACATATGATTACAAAATATATAAAAAACTAAGAAGTATAAATAAATAATATATAATAAAAACAAAAACAAAATCCACAACGTAAATGAATTTGTGTAAGCTAACCATAACCATGGTTATGAAACCATGACCTAGGTTGGCAGTTCACTTTTATCATGAAATTGAGACTCTAGCAGGAAGGGGTCAGCCAAAGAGGCAATTGACGCTTCACTTCAGATAATTTTTAGAGAATGGAGGCTTCTTGTTTATACCTTATATCATATTTACACAATCAATTTTTATTCAACAACAAAACCTTGGTTGTGGATTCAAAACCTTGGATTACCAAGACATGATCGTGCTTCAGGTAGCAATTCATTCCCTTTTTGCTTCAGTTTGATTTTCTCATGAGATTGAGACTCTGGCGGGAAGGGTTCAGCCGTAGAGGCAATTGAGGCTTCACTTTATAAAATATTTAGAGAATGGAGGCTTCCTGTTTATACCTCATATCATCTTTACACAATCAGTGTTTATTCAACAACAAACCCTTGGGCATGGATTCAAAACCTTGCATTGAATACCCATACATTGTCATGCTTTAAGTAACAATTCCTGCCCTTGTTGCTTCATTTTCATCCATTTATGAGCATTTTTGTAATTTGTAAATTTAGATGAGAAAACCCTATGTGAAGAGTTTGAATTTTTTTGATTCCCAATTTAATCCCCATGTGGGTGTTTAACTTTGTTTAATAGTTTTAATGGATTTTTGGGGATTTGAAACTAATTTTTTCCATTTGCGCAAAAATACTTTCATGGTTTGAGGTAAAATATGTTGAATTCATGATGAACATAGATAGTCTAGAAGTGGGTTGATTTATATTCTTTTACTTTTTAAAGGAGGATTTTTTTTTCCATGGGAGAAATATACATTGCTTGCATGGTGTCATGACATGTTGGATTATTTCACCAACTATATGTCTTATTACAAGAACAATACTATCAATAGATTTCATAGATTTGGAACAAATTAAAATTCTGCAAAGTTCTTGTATATGAATTGGTATAAGAAGAATGGTGCAGAAAATTCATGACAGATACAAGATCCAGTCCTTGGATGAAAGGAAATATCATAGGGATGTTGGATGGATAGAAAACTATAATCACTCAAACTGTAGACAATAGTATAGTGGCTAAAAATACCACATTTCTCATGATAGAAAGGAACATTTTATGGGACGGTATAGAAGTCATAGCAGGTCATATTATTTTACCATCACAAGGATTCAAGGTCCAAATATGTGGATATGCAATTAGTTTACATTTTTCATGCTTAAGAGTAGATGTATTTAACCTATGGAACCTTCAAAGGCAAGTTATTATCTTCAGTCAATTTCCAAGGCATAATAGGTAGGTTTTTTTTCAAAAAAGATAATATAGGTAGGTTAGTTTACTATATTATCCATTTTAATGAAGTGCTATTTTTTTTAGTATTATATTTCTCATGCTTAACAGTAGATGTATTTAACCTATGGAACCTTGAAAGGCAAGTTATTATCTTCACTCAATTTCCAAGGCATAATAGGTAGGTGTTTTTCAAAAAAAAAAACTATTATAGGTAGGTTAGTTTACAATATTACCCATTTTAATGAAGTGGTATTTTTTTTATACTACGATTAAATAGGTTATATTATCATTGGGTAAAGTTTCACTATTCATATGCTTCTCAATGAGTAAGTCATCATTAATGATAAACTAACATTAAATAAAAACTATGTATTCACTTAATCAATCCTTTATCCTTAATATGAAACTGGAAATCCTAGCACAAGAAGAAAAACAAAGACATTGTTTGAGCTCGATGATTCGAAATTAGTGTTATCACTCAAAATATACCTAAGTTTGTGAAAGGCAATCTCAAGGTAACAACAAAACCACTTTTAGAAAGAAACGAGCTTTTCTTTCCAGTGAGGGATCTCTCAAATAGAGATTTAACAAGGCCAAATATATGAATCAACAATTTTAAGTTATGTAGTTGGTTGAAACAAAACATATAACCATTGGGATATGGAATCAAAACAAATGAAGATAATACAAAGCTTCCTACACAGAATCTCAACAAAGGCAAGATAATTATTCAGCTACAGTCATTCATTGATTTTCAACAAAGGAAAGAAATATGAACAATCCATTAACATAGAGCATCACAGGATGAATTCCATATTAACTTTAGGAAAAATATTTGTGAATATATGAAACAATATCCAAAGCATAACATGTATGGATTCTGAAACTATTATACGCTACATTCAGACATGAAAGAAAATAGAACGGAAGGTAAGCACTTAGAAAACATTTGACATGGAAAGAAAGCACAGACTGTAACATAAACAATACATGAATATTTGAAAATAAACTAGCATTCGGATCTATAATTTTATTCAAAAAGGTTCTCACAAAAAAATCGGTACAATCTTACGGGTTCCAACCCTTGATACCTCAATACAATTCAAATATATACAAAATAGTTTCTTCTAAGAACGAAAAAAACTAACTGTTAATCATAAGTTCTTATAACCATTTCCCTAATAACAAGGAATAATAATTACATGGTTTGTTTGAAACAAAATATTGCTTAATTATAGCAAAATCCATAACTGAAAGGCACCAAGAACAAACAGCTTCCCAAGACTACAACACATGTCTTTATGAATGCAATATGTATTTGATTTTCCCAAATTTCTCCACAATTTTCCATTGTTCTATATTTGGAGTGTCATACTCTGTCATTTCTCTTATTGACACCTCCAAGTCCACATAAGATTCATAAGACACAGCTGGTAATCCTTTTTTAATAATTAAAAACCTGTTCAATATTTCAAAGTCTTCTGTCAAATTTTCAACAATGACCTTTCTTGTTAATCCTTTGACTAAATCTTCAAATTTAGAATGATCCATGCGATTTTGTACCAACAAGCTATGATATTGTTCCTACGAAAACAGTCATCCTTCATCATCCCAAAAATAAGGGAGACCATCATCAAATGAATTTTGAAAATCCGCCCTAAAATATTTGATTTGAGAAGACATCTAATTCACTTTATCCTGCACAAATTTCATAAGTTGATGTTTATTGATAAAATTCTTTGCTCATAACACAATAGCTACCTTGTCTTTGATCCCAATATCCTGCAGATTTTGATATGTCAGAGAATTCAAAAAATTCACAGTATTATGAGCAGTATTCAAAGATTTCTTTTCCATGGTTTCATTTGCTAATTTTAATCTCTGAGCAGCTAGATTTACCAAAGCACTTTAATCATCGATAAAATTTAAATAATGTCTTAATTTAGTGATTTCTACAGACAAAGTATCCCAAACCAAATGTTTAGCTCCCTATAAAGAAGATTTTCCTATATTTCTCTCTTTTAATTCATTTATTTTTTCTATAATTGGCTCTTCTCATTCCAAGCTTTATTCTTCTCTTCAATACTTTTAGCCAATTCTGACTTGATCTTTTCATTCTCATCCTTTAACCCTTTAATTTCCACTTCTGTCAAACTTACCTAAGACATAGGAACTAGTAAAGCATGTGCAGAAAATTCATTTAATGGTTTTTCAACATTAACAAGGGGTTCATTTGTATCAACGAAAGGTTGATTCATCAATTCCTCCATAACCTCTTTTTCATCATTCTGATCTTTATTTAACCTTGCAATCTAAGCTATCAACTTCAGCTTTTTCTATTTCCCACTTGTCTTTCTCCTCCTGCATATTCAATAATTTCCCTTTATAATCCATCATTTCTTGGTAGACTTTCTCGGTTTCTTCTTGTAATGCAAACAATTCTGAATATTGAACATGTTCAGTGTTAGGGACCTTGAGTTTCTTTATGAACACATGAATGGTATTATCTTTCTCTTCCAGAAGTTTCTTTGTCACTTGCACATTATTTGGTTGAGTCCCTAAGATTATGATATCTCCCTATAGATTCTTTATTTGAATCAAATTGTCCTTATTTTCAACTTTCTCATGTTTTAATTCAATTTCCATTTTATCTACAAGAGATTGCAATCTAGTAACTTTCACGGTTGCATGTAACAAATCAAAATAAATGACATCTCCAGTTTGTTCGTGGAGCTATATTTTATCAGAGACACTAATTTTATCCAGATTCACCTCCATCTCAGACACCTTCTTATCGCTTACCACAAAAAATTTTAGGGTATTTCTCTCTGCATCTCGAGTAGAAATCAATGAAGTTTTTTTATGGTTAATTTTCTAACTCACGGAAGCATATTTTTAGTTTCCTCCAATCACTGCATTTATTTATCAGCATAACTCGACATCATCTCTATCCTAGATCTATAACGAGAACTAGATTCTATTTTACCTTCATCTCCAAAATAATATTGCTGCATTTTCACTGACTTTTTTCTGAAACAAAACCATTTTCTTTAAGTATTCTAAAAATATTTCTTCTGAAATGGTTAGCTCATTCTGAGGATGCATTTTGATTTTTTTATTGGAAATCTCTTCATCTACTTCCATGCCATCTACTTCATAAAGAGTCCTTTTATTCATAAGGTTGGAATTAACAGACATTTGAACTATTAAAGCCAATTTGTCCCTGTTATCTTCATTAGCTTCTGTCATCCCTTCTTTTATAACTTCTACATTTTCTCCAAAATTAGACAGATTTTCCATTTTATCTAATCCCTCAACAATTTGATGATCAAATGGCTTGTTTTTGTTCAGTTGCATTCTACGAGAAATAATCTGGTGTTGGTCATAATTCATTTTTTCCTCTTTTTGAAAGTCCATAACTTCCAATAATTTCTGGATCACCAACAGAGCGCTCTTATTCTTAAAAATGAAAGGACCCACCTTGAGAGGGAATTTTACATCAGAATATTTTTTAAACGCTCTGAAGTGTTCCTCTTTTGCACACAACCTTTGTCTCATGAACCCTAATGCAAATAATCTTGAAATTAAAAGGGCTTGTAACCTGTATGGTTCTCCAGTGAATCCATATATTCTTATAACAGTAAATTATTTGTGTAAAAACCAATCTCCTGCTCTGTCTTCTAAACAATATTGTAACATGATTCTCATGTCTTCCAATACCCTAGGCAAGACATCATCAAAAATAATTTTATATATTTCAGCCATAATCGTATTCACAAACTAGAACATGTTGATCTGTTTTGGAAGGTTTGGAGAAAACATGGTAGATAAGAACTGTAACTCTAACACATTTGAACACAAAAACATGTTCAACAAATATGACTGGTATATAAAAAACCTAACCTTAGGAAACTCAACTAACTGGGTATGCATTACTTCGACTAAAAACTCATCAAGATTGAAACAAGGGACTAAATTTGATTCATGGTCAATCGAACCTATTCTTAGCAAAAAAACCCAAAATGACTTCACTAACATGCTTATCATCATCTAGACCGAAAAATAGACTAACCATTGACATGACCAATTGGACTTCATCTTTGAAAATATTGACATTGTATGGAAAAAATAAACCCTCTAATGACTGACCAACTTTTAAGGTACTGGACAAGAACTGACATCTAACTTCAGTTTCACAATTTTTGTACAACTCAATCAGGACTTGTTCATTGAAGGACTCAAGATTTACAGGAAAATTATCAGGCAGGCTTAACATCTTGCTGACAAATTTTGTGTCAATTCTACAGAGGATTTTTGAAGTTGGACAACTCATAATAACCCTTTCAGAATATGAATAATTGTTTGCACACCACTCGACAAATTCCAGAAAAGGTAGGGTTTGTTCGACAGCAATGTAATACATGAAGGAATTGCAGAAATTTAGGATATCATTTTCCTGTGACTTATACTGCCATAAACGCTCTTTTGATATTGATACATAGCATACTGATAGAATAGGGTCAAATGCATTCCTTTCTCTATCAATAACTACTTCTTCTCTTTCATCCAAAACCCTGCACAATATCCCTGAACTCTGCTCTTTCTCCATAATAAAAAAACGGCAATAAGTCTTAAACAGGAATCTCGGAGTTTTAAGGCTTACCTGGTAACTGTCAGATATGTAAGAATTGACTTTCGAAAAATGATGACGCACTGTCCCTTCTTATTTTCACCGGCAGCGTGCAAACAAAAATAACTTTACCTTGGTCAACTCACTTTTTATACAACGAATAATGATTCTAGCACCCCCAACAAGTTGTTTCTCCTTTACCACTTTCCACAACGGAACTCACTAAAAAACGCCACATGGAAAATGGTTTGAATTCTGGTACCACTCATCCATTTTAATTGTCTTGCAAGTTCAAGCCCCGGATTATACTATAACCATTGATAAGATTACATCCCTTATTGGAACTTTTGGATCGAATCCATTCTACGCAATCCGTCGACCTTTCTCCTCGTTCAACCTTGCATCTTCGCATCATGGATTACCTTATGAACATAGATTTAATTTTCTCTATATCTTGGTCATTGATCTTGTTATATTATTAACACATTTCTCTCTTCGTCAAAACTTCTTTCTCGTGTAAATTTTCCTAGCGGATCATTTTGCAATTATAGATCTGCACGATCACAAATATACACCCTCTGATTGTGCAATAAAATAATCAAAGTGTGCAAATTGATAAAAACTCAAGAATACTAACCTTTTACCCATTTTTAATATATTCCCTTATCATTTCTTGATCATATCTTTCCATAATTGTTCAACATAGAGGGTGCTAACAACTGGCTCCAACTGGGGATGATATCCTCTGTGTGAGGTATCAAAGAACTGGTAGACCGTGTGCCTGCTTCTGAATTTTGTATCCAAGCCTCCAAACTTTTATTTTTTCAAATATATATTTTTTCTAAATAAAGAAAATGGCTACCATCCAAAATCTTAGGGCCTTCACTCCGGGCTTCAAATCTATTCAGTTTGCCATCTGTACTGCTTTTAAGAAAAATAAATATTTACAAACTATGATACAAATTTTACCTTTAGCCTTAGGATAGGTAGTGTTTTAAAAATATTCTGTTCATAGGGCCACTATCCAGCAAAACCCCATTTTGATACTCCAGAATGAATGCATTTTCTCGTCTGTGACCTGCAATAACATAAGGACCTACCCACATGTGGTCAAATTTCCCATGCTTTTCTTCCCTAGGAGCATCCTATTTTAATACCAGGTCATCAATTTGGAATTGTTCTTCTTTCACCCTTCTATCAAAGGTGTTTTTCATTTTTTCTTGATGTATTTGCACTTTGTCATAAGCTTTACTTCTTTGCTCATCCAATTCAATAATTTGGTTTATTCTTCTTTGCATATGGTTCGGCTCGTCCTGCTGTTCCTAAAAAAATTTCATAACTAGTACACCCAAAGACGTTGGAAAAATGACTTCAGTTACATACACCAATTGAAAATGAGACATTCCAATTTCCCTTTTAGTGCTAATTATATCATCCCACAAAGCATACTTAAGCTTGGTGTGCCAATATCTTTTGTTATATTCTAACAACTTCTTAATAATTCTTACCAAACTCTTATTAGAAGACTCCGCTAATCTGTTTCCATATGGATAGTAAGCAGTTGAATGATTTAGAATGATATGATATTTATGACAAAAATTAATCATCTTTTTGGACTTAAAATCCATTGCATTGTCAGTCACAATTCTTCTTGGACAACCAAACCTAGCCAATATTTTTTCTTCAAGAAAATCCATAATCACTGTCTCAGTAGCTCTCCTAGTAGGTTTTGCTTCAATCCTCTTCATGAAATAGTCTGTAGCTGTTAAAATCCATTTATGTTGTCCTAAATAATTTAGGTTTATTTCTCCAATAAAATCCAAACCCCACTACTGAAAATGAGCTTCTACTGTTATTGGATTAAGAGGAAGTGGAATCACCTTTCTCTTACCATCAAAAATTTGGCATTGATGACATGTACTAGTTTCTTTGTACACATCTGAAAATAATGATGGCCAAGAAAAACTAGCTCTCAAAATTTTGTTGCTGTCACTTTCCAAGAGTGATGTCCCCCACAGTCTCCTTTATGAAATTCCTTCACCTTTTGCTGGGATTCATTTTCCAAAAGGAAATTAAGTAACACACCCCCATGATCCTTCCAATAAAGATATTGATTTAAAATACAGAATTTAGCAACTTTTAACTTCACAGATCTTGCTCTAGTTTTACTTAATCCTACAAGAGCTTGTAAATTTTGAAGAATGTCAACTATATCAGAATACCATGAATATGTAGTGACATCAATCATCACCTCCACCCCTGTGTCCAACTGATGAGATTGACTGGATAAGAAATTAATTTGTAAAGATTCATAATTTGAATCTGTCAACATCTTTGCAAGTCTTTGCCATTTAATCAACTTGGCAGTCCTGATTTCTATATCATATTCCAATGATGTTTCTATCCATTTTTCTATTCTTCCTTCTGGATCAGGATATGTAAGAATTCCTTTTACTGCACTAGTTGGAACATGAGCAATTATATGTGAATGAAGAATATACACCCTAAAATATTTTAAGGCCTTAACCAAAGCATATGCCTATTTCTCCATAATATCATATTTTAATTCCCCATCTCTCAACATCTTACTAAAAAAGGCTATAGGCTACTCCATATTTTCATTATTCTTCTGTAACAAGACTGCAACAATTCTATGTTCTGAAGCATATGAAAATATTAAAAAATATTTATTGAAGTTTGGACTCACCAGCACAGGAGCTTCTGAAATGGCTTGTTTTATTTCGTTAAAATATTTCTTAGCCTCTGTTGTCTGCTTTATTTCATGACCCTTTCTCAACATATTTGTGATATTCATTAATATTTCAATAAAATTGGGAATAAACCTTCTCAAGAAATTTACTTGCCCTAGGAATGATTGTATTTATTTTTTGCTTCTTGGTTCTCCTACCTTCAAAATTTCACTGACTCTATCCAAATCAATATTTATTCCATCCTTTGAAATAATGTGACCCAATAACTTCCCTTCCTCTAATGCGAAATTGGATTTTCTTGGATTCAATGATATACCAAACTTTCTGCATTTTATAAAATCTTTTTCCAAATGGTGAATATGCTCCTTGTCAAATTTTGAATATATAGTGATATCATCCATATAAATTAGCCCAAATTTACCTATTTCTCCTGCAAAAGAAATATCCATGGCACGCTGGAAAGTAGCCCTTGTATTCATCAAACCAAAAGGCATCTTTGCATACATAAAAGTGCCCCATGGTGTGGTAAAAACAATATTTTCTTGATCTTTAGGTAACACTTTGATCTGATTGTATCCTGAAAAGCCATCCATAGTTGAGATTCTTTCTGCTCTAACCACTTTCTACAAAATATGATCCATATTTGGCAAGGGATAATTATCTTTCATTGAGACTTTATTCAAATTTATGAAATCTATACAAAGCCTTATTTCTCCGTTTTTCTTTCTAACAGGACCCAAATTAGCAAACCACCTTGAGAATCTCAAAGTCACAATAATTTTGGAATCAAATAATTTTTTGATCTCACCTTCTCAATAACTGGCAACAGCTTGGGGAAATTGAACCCATGTGTTAGAATAATTACACTCACAAAAATTGCCAATTACACATGCAAATTACACACAAAGGAGACTGAATATTGAGAAGAACACTAATCTGTATTGAATAAGATTACAATAGCCAAACCTATGAAGTCATAGGATGCCACAATAAATAATTACATGAGATATTCGAATGCATAAGGATTCCATTCAAATTTGGTCAAAAGCAGGCTTACTAAATCTAGGCAAATCCCCCATTGGTGCATAAAGCAGTTTCGAAATCTGTCTAGGAGCTCATGAATTGAAAAAATCAATTATGAAAGCTAATAGATGGTGGAAGGACAACTCATACATGCAGACAAAAGAGTGGAGGATGATGCAGACAAAAAACAAGTTAACTTCACCTAGTCAAACTTTCCCAATTACCTTAAAACTCAGAAAAAGAAGGCAATAAAGAAGAAAAAGTAGACATGCGCTAGGAAGGCCAGGAATAAAGTATATTTGATTCCAAGTGGTTTCCCAAGAGCTCGATGACTCAAATTTAGAAATTTTTATCACTTTGGATGTGTGGAGGACAACTTGCATAAGGTGAAATATGGAAACTAGGCAAATAAGACAAAAATTGGATTAATTAATGTCTAAGGTAGCTAACTATGGGTTGATTATTCTAACACCCCCCTTAAGCCTGACTTATGAGTAAAATATCATAAAATTATAGGTCCTAGTAACAAGGCTTAGTCACCCTTTACATACTGCATGTCCATTTAACCAAGGAAAGAGGCAAAAACCCAGTGGGAAAAATCCTCCCTTAAACATGGACAGTAAACAAAATTTGGAAATATTGTCATCACTCATGCTTCACAACATGATCAGAAATCCCCAGTAGTGATTTGAGATTGCTGAATGTCTTCTCACAAAAAAAAATTTGTGAAGATATCTGCTACTTGTTCTGAAGATGAACAGAAGAGTAGGTGAATGGTGCCATCATGCACAAGTTGTCTGATGTAGTGCATATGGATCTCAATGTGTTTGGTTCTCTGTCTCTGAACTGGATCATTGCATATTCAAATGGTACTCTGATTATCATAATAGATAGTAGTTGAGTATTCTGATCCGAAGCCACACTCACCAAGTAACCCCTACAACCATAAACATTGAGTTGCTGCATTTACAACTCCTCTGTACTCTGCTTCTGTAGATGAGAGTGCAATGGCACTCTTTTTCTTGCTTGACCAGCTGATTGGTCCTTCAGCAAGCATGAACACATATCCTGATGTTGAATTTAAATATGTGTTGTCACCTGCCCAATCACTATCAGTAAACCCAATCAAATCAAGATCAGATTTAGCTTTATAGAAGATCCCATGAGTCCTTGTTCCCTGAACAAAGTTTAGGATCCTTTTGGATTCTCTCCAATGGATATCATGAGGCTGATCCATGTATCTTGATTCCACACTTACTGCATCAAAAATATCAGGTCAAGTATGTGTAAGATACAGGTTACATCCAATCAATTGCCTATACAATGTGTTGTTTACCATAGGTGAAGAATCAACTTCTTCAAGCTTAACTCCTGAAAGGAAAGGAGTCTTGCTTGGCTTGCAGTCCTTCATGTTGAATTTGTTCAGAAAATCCAAGGCATACTTGGACTGATTCACTTTTATTTCTTGTTTGATTTGAGCAATCTCAAGACCCAAGAACTGGCTCAACAACCCCAAGTCTGTCATTGAGAAGTCATGGTTCATTGCATCCTTCAAGGAAGCAATTTCATCCTTTGAGATTCCTATAATCAGAAGGTCGTCAACATACAAAACAATTATCATTAATGATCCATGAATTAGATTCAAATAGACATTTGGATCTGACTTGCATCGAACAAAATTCAGTGATAGCAGAAAGCTATCAATCTTGGCATACCAAGCCCTGGGGGCTTGATTAAGCCCATACAATGACTTCCTTAACCTGCACACAAGAGATGGATTAGTAGCAAATCCTTAAGGATGCTGCATGTAAATCTCTTCAGTGAGATCTCCATTCAGGAAAGCACACTTCACATCCATGTGATGTATCTCCCACTGAACTAGATTCCTCCCTGGGGGGAGATCAACCAGCTCCCAAGTCTTGTTCTTCTGGAGTGAGCTGAACTCCTATTTCATGGTTGTTTTCCATATTGGATCATTTGCTTCATCTTCATATGTTTTTGGTTCTGATTCAACCATTATATAGCATTTCTCTGCAAACATAGGATCTTTCATGCACAGAGCACCCTCAAATTGAGATCTAGTCCTCCTAGGATCATTAGGATTTCCAACTAGTTCTCCAGCTGCATGAATGGTATTTTATTCCCATTTTGGTCTTGTAGGACTATTAGGTTCTGAAATTAAATCATCATTATCAGAAATATTGGAATCATCAAGTTCAACTATCTCTTCACTTACATTCAATGGTTCTAGTGGTGAAGATGATTCTCCAACTTCCACTGCTGCTAGGGGCTCTTCTTGGAACTGAACACACCTTTCAATGAAGGATTTGTTTGTGCTCAAATTGATCAGCTTGTACTCTTTTGAATCTTTAGAGTACCCAACAAATAGACACTCTTGGCTTTGGGGCTGCAAAGCCTTCCTCTTTTCTGTTGGAATTCTAGCCCAAGCCCTTGAGCCAAAAATCCTGAAATGGGTCACATCTGGCTTGTTCCCACTCCATGCTTCGAAAGGAGTCATACCATCAAGATATTTATGAGGCACCCTATTTTGGATATAGGTTGCACAATTTATAGCTTCGGCCCAAAACTTTGGTGGCAAAGTCTTAGCCTCCATCATGCATGTTGCCACCTCTTTCAGTGACCTGTTCTTCCTCTCAGCAACACCATTTTGTTGTGGTGTGTAAGGGATAGAATGTTGCATATGAATACCTGCATCTACAGAATATTGAATGAACTTAGACTTGACATACTCACCACCATTGTCAGATCTGAGGACCTTGATTTTCATCCCAGACTAGTTTTCAACCAAAGCCTTAAATACTTTGAAGAGGCCATAAACTTCAAACTTGTGTTTCAAGAAGTAAACCCAGCAGTACCTGGAAAAGTCATCTATGAATTTCAATGCATATTTGGCCTGACTTATTGAAATATGAGGAAATGGGCCAGCAACATCACTATGGATCAACTCAAGAGGTGCAGAGGTTCTCTCATGACTAGCTTTCTCAAATTTATGCTCTGGGTGTTTTCCTAAGATGCAACCTTGACAGACTCCTTTGGAAATCTTAATCTTTGGTAACCCTATGACCATTTCTTTTTCACTAAGATCAGAAATATACTTGTAATTAAGGTGGCCAAATCTTTCATACCAAATCTTGCTTGCCTCATTAGCATGAATCATAAGAGTAGAGGGGTTTGAGTAGGGCAGGAAGTGTGAGAACATGTATACCTTCGAATTATGATTTGCAACTCATTTTGCAATGACTTTACCACTTGAAATCTCTGTGATCTCAACTTCATCAGGGGATAATATGACCTTCTTTCAAGACCCTGTGTGGGTCATCTGATACACTGATAAGAGGTTAGAGGCAAGACCTGGAACATACAATACATTGTTGAACTTACCATGGTCAAGATCAATCCTCCCTTTTCCCAAAATTTCAGTGAGAGCGTCACCTCCTAGTACTATTGGTGGACCTTTCGACATGTCAAGTGAGGTGAATGCCTCCTTGGTTAAAACCATATGTCTTGAATCTCCAGAATCAATGATGAAACTAGGTGATCTTGATGTGCCAGCAACCAATACATGAAATCTCTCTCTGTCTTCTGAATTTGATCGTCCTTCTCTCTTCTTTGAGCTGTCAGGAACGGAGATGCCATTCTTCTCCAAGAGTTGGGTCGGCATGTAAATTTGCTTCTTCATGCAGGAGATTTCAGGATGATTTCCCTTATTGTAGTATGCGCACTTGCTCATTTCTCCTTAGTTCTTCTTCTTCTGTAAGTACTTCTTGGAACCTTGAGGCTCCTCTGGAGACTTGTTCTTGCCTCTCTTTTGCTCAGGTGGCTTCTTAGATTTATTATTGCCTTTTGAATCCCCCTCAAATATCCAGCAACCAGAGCTTGTTCTTTGGAAGGTTTGATGGTGCCCATCATCACCAGTTTATCTTGTTCTTGTGTGAGAGATTCCATGAAATCTGCAAGGCTATGCATTTTCCAAGCTCAAGCTGTCAACTTTGTGGCATAGAAGGTCGATACAAACACTGATTAGTCAGGGAGAAACTTAGAGAGTATGGCCAAAACCAGTTTCCCATCCTTCTTTTCGATCCCACACTGTTTTAGCTGCAAAACAAGTGCTTTGAACTTGGAAAAATAGAGTTGCAGGGATTCAAAGCTATTGGGACTCAGGTAGATCAATTCATTTTCAATTTGATGTCCCCTCATCTCATCTATCTTACCAAAAAGCTCAAAAATATTCTCCCATACTTCATTTGGTGATTTCAATCCATCAATATGGAAAATGAGGTCTCTAGATATGCTGAGACACAGGAGACCATAGGCCTCATCCCTCCTGTTGTGCCATTTAATTTTCTCTGTAGCTGCATTGGGCTCTGCTTCTGTTGCCATAGTCACTCTGTAGAGGCCTTTCACTCTCAATAGTATATCCATCTCTACTTTCCATTCAAATAATTTAAATGGAGTCAAGATGATCTTCTGAGATTGATCCATAGCTCAGAAATTGTCCCTTCAGTCAGCAGAATGCTCCCAGTCAATGATGTCGAACCTGAAATAACAAATTGGAAGGAGAGAAATTGATCTAAAAAGGATCTAATACCATGTGGAAATTGAACCCGGGTGTTAGAACAATTACATTCACAAAAATTGCCAATTACACATGCAAATTACACACAAAGGAGATCGAATATTGAGCAGAACACTAATCTGTAATGAATAAGTGTACAATATCCAACCCTATGAATTCATAGGCTACCATAATAAATAATTACATGAGAGATTCGAATGCATAAGGATTCCATTCAAATTTGGTCAAAAGCAGGCTTACTAAATCTAAGCAAATCCCCCATAGGTGCATAAAGAAGTTTCCAAAACTGTCTAGGAGCTCACGAATTGGAAAAATCAATTAGGCAAGATAATAGATGGTGGAAGGACAACTCATACATTCTTTTCATAGGAGAAAATAGGGGAGGATGATGAGGACAAAAAACAAGTTAACTTCACCTGGTCAAACTTTCCCAGTTACCTTAAAACTCAGGAAAAGCAGGCAATAAAGCAAAAAAAATAGACATGCACTAGGAAGGCCAAGAATAAAGCAGGTTTGATTCGAAGTGGTTTCCCAAGTGCTCCATGACTCAAATTTAGCAATTTTGACCACTTTGGATGTGTGGAGAGCAACTTGCATAAGGTGGAATATGGAAACTAGGAAAATAAGACAAAAATTGGATTAATTAATGTCTATGGTAGCTAACTATAAGTTGATTATTCTAACATAGCTTTGGATTTATCCTTCTGATTTTTTGTCTGAAAGGTTTTTCTCTAGGTTTGATTGGAATAGTATGTTGTATTATTGAAGTATCATATTCCTTGAGATCATCATAACTCCAAGAAAATGCATCTATATATTTCTTCATCAAATTCATGTACTCTTCCTTTTCTTTGGCAAGAAGATTTTTAGATAGCTTCACAATCTTTGGATTTTCTTCAGTACCAATATTTTTATCTTCAATAGCATTGTCAACAGGTTTCACTTTTGGATATTTTGCAACATCATTTTGATCAAAAATATTCTCTAAGGGAATCAAACCTCTTGGAATAAAATTACTTTTTAATTGAATGATATCCTTTCCTCCTAGAGTTCCCTTTAATTTTTTAGTATTAATCATTTCTTCTTCACTTTCTTCAACATCTTGGAAATTTTCACAATTATCATTTTCACCATCAATACGAGTATTCACAAATTCCCTAGATAATTCTAAAAATATTTTTATTTGCATATCATCTTCAAATACCTGCTAATATTTAGAATTATCAGATATGGATGATCTATTTACGATATCCACTTGGTATTCTCTTTGACCAGCAGTTGGATTTTTAAATTTACTATAAGAAACTGCCAAAGAATCAGCTACTTTGTTTTCATATCTAGGAACCACCTTAATTGTATGTTCTATAAAATAGTTACCAAACATGTCCCATACTTCATTTCTATAATCCCTCATCTGGGGATGTCTGGTTTGATAACTGTCATTCACCTGGTTTATTGTAAGCTCTAAATCTCCCAAAACTCGTGTCCTTTGCGCTCCCAAATATTTCAATGCATGCATCCCAAGTAATAAAGCTTCTATAACGTCCCCGACCCTCTGACCGACGAATAGGATTCTACCATGACATTAACCATCCGGGCAACCGCCCCATGAACATGTATGTACATAAAATGCTGAAACAAAATGCTTTGAACTAGAACATGCATACATGATTATTTATCATATAGCAAAAGCAAACATACGTTCATGCAAGTATTCAACATGTTCATCATATTCATTAACATTAACTATGATTACAGAAGTAAAATAGACAAGGTTACTTATCTCATCAAGAACTCATCCCGCAACCAACTACGTCACTGCAATGTTCCACCCAACCATAGGCTAGCATGCTCCTGAATCTCTCAACAATGCTGCCACCCCCGAGCTAGGAATGATTCCCCAAGGAATAAGGAACAAGCAGGCTTACATATAGCAAAGGATACAAAAAACACAGCCAAGCCAACACAGTTGGGTTTATCAGGCCATCAACAAGATAGCCAAGTCAGCATGGTTAGGTTTATCAGGCCATCAAGGAGATGGGAAAGGCTAAATGCTAAGCTAGTGAGCCCATTACAGAGCTAGGAACACCTACACCAGAACTATCCTAACTTCTAATACACCCACACACACCCAACACAAGGAATTAGTCCCTTCTCTACTACATAGTCCCTCAAGCCCTAACCTCCATTTCAGTGCTATTTAGGGGTTGTGGAGAAGAAAGCTAGCCCTCTAGCTCTATCTGTGTGGTTTCTAAACACACCAAGTTTATCAAGAAAACCAAGCCCCCATCCCTGCTCCCAACACAGTCCGAATACCAACCACTGCATACACGCAGTCACACAAGCGATTCATAGCTTAGGAAAGAAAAACAATTCCTGAGTCGTTCTTGGCCCTATTGTGTCCAAAACGACTCACAAGCAACTCACAATAGTCCCAAAATGTACCAACAAACATAGTTCACAACATGGCGAAAACAATAGTTTGTCCTGGACAATGAAGCCACTGGGAAGACTTACACAGACCACAATGGGGAAGGAAAATCAGACTCCCAACCTGTGCGTGAGGTAAATTTACACCAGATCCAAATAAATGGATGGAAACACACCAGATACCTCTCTATGGAAAACATGAATGACAATCGAAACATCTCCCTCTCCTCGCTACGTGAGACCAAACAGAGAAAGAAATTCCTCTGCGTGAGACACAGGGCATTTTTCCTTGCGTGAGGATGAGAGATAATGGAGAATGGCAAGTGGGAAGTGAGGGAGTGTTCACAACACCACCTTGGAGAGAGTGGAGAGTCCACATGGAGTGATGGTAGTGGTGGTTTCTTACCAACTTGAGGGTCAACCCGCTGGTGGAGTGTGCATGTGGGCAAGGACTGACAATCCTACCACACTCCACTTTCCAGCAATAACTGCCTCAACTACTCAGCAGATCATTAAAATGTAGTTGGATAAGACAAGGGAAGTTGAACAATTCAAACAAGGTGGTGACACATGGATTTTCCACCATAGCCCAAGTTTTGACAATTCCCCCCCTTATCCTTGTGAGAATCATGCCCCCTTCTCAATTTAGTTTCCGCGAACATAGCTGGTTGGGTTATTTAATTAAAGATGCATATTTACATGATGACAAAACTTAATATATGTCGTATACCACGATAGACCATTGGCAACGATTCCGTTCGCCGAAACATAACACAACTAAATCGATGGTGGGGATTTTGCCTTTAGCTCCACACCACGATTCATTACAATATATACATCATGTACATTTAATGCAAACGGGGTCAAAACCTGGGTGTTACAGCTTCATACTCAGCTACATTATTTGTGCATTCAATTGTTAATTTATATGATAAAGCTTTAAAATATTTGATAGGATAAATTATGTATACTCTAGCACTAGCACCAACCTTTTCCACGGACCCATCAAAATACATAGTCCACAATACTTCTTTTTTCTGTTTCTTTTCCAGAGCATCTTGCTCCTTTTCTCTTTCTTCATTCTTTTCAGATTTAGTTTGCAATGTAGATTCTAGATCACATGGAACAATATCATTAAAGAAAATAGAAGAGCCCAAATTAGTATCAATGACATATATATGATGAATATCAGGTCTATCTTGGCTGCTTACTACATAAGGTGTTCTCTTCTAACTGTATAACCTCCTACTCCCATTTTGGACAGGAATAGTGGCGTCTGACATGTCCATTTGTAAACTACCCTTTAACTTTGAAGTCCAAGATCTTGATAACAATACTCCAAATTTTGGTGGAATATTTGCTACTACAACATCCATCACTACTATTTTGGTTGGAAATTTCTTTAAAGATACTACCATATCTTTAATCATACAAGGACACTTCACCCTCCTCGAATCAAAGGAATACAATTTTTTATATGGCCTCATAATTTCCAACCCCAAACTTTCCACCACTCCTTTAGGCATTAAATTATGTGATGCACCAGAGTCTAACATGGCATTATGCACAACCATATCATGCACATTCAAACTCAAATAAAATGGAGGAACCTCTTCATCATCTATATTTTCAACCTTTGGCCCAAATGAAATAGTAGGATTATCATCTATCAATTCTAAAATGTATTATTGAAACTCTCCTTGACCCTTAACCATTCTTGTTTTTGTATCCCTGTATTCATTATTCCTCAACAAATCATTAAAAGGAACATAAATCTTCAATTTTGAAAGTTCATTCTGCAAATTGAAGATAGAAGTAACTTTCTCTACTTCCACTGGTGCCATTTATTTCATTTTTTTTTTTTCTGTTTTATTCTCAACTTCTTTATTCACAACAAGATCCTTTTGTATTTCATTTTTCTTTCTATGTATTTAATGAACTAGTGGAAGGCTGGTTTGAATTTGGCCTCCCTTTATTTACAACAACATCTCTATATCTCAACCTAATCTTCCTTTGTACACCATCCATAGCATGCAAAAAACCTCTCTGATATTGCTCTGATTCCTTCTCAAAATCATTATTACCATCTTCCTGTGCAAACATATGATGTTCTTCTTCAGTGAGGTATATCTCGGAATCTAACTCCCCAAAAAATGAATTTCATTTTTAGTAGGATCTTCTTCATCTGCAACATAATTCTCAGGGAAAGGTGGCCGAATCTGTTGTTCTTCTTGATTCCTTGGATTTCTCATATCTCTCTTCCTATTTTGTGGAGGCATAGGAGGATTTGGCCTTCTGAAACTTGGATTTCTGATTTGAAGCTCAGCCTGTTTTCTATTAAATGATCTATTTTCCATAGTCAATCTATCCATTAAATTCTACATTGTTTTTAACATCATTTCAAATTTAATATCATTGGCAGAAGAAGAAGAAGTAGAAGGCGTGTTTTCTTCTCTAATTTTCCTCCTATCAATATCTCTTTGTTTCATCTTTCCACTTGCCATTATATTTGCTTCCACTTCTAAAGCATATGTGAACATAGCAGCAAGACTCACTGACTTTCTCTCCCTTAATGAAAATGCAAAGTCATTGTCAAAGGCCTCAGCATAATGAATTTTAGTAGCAGCTGTAGAAGGATTTATATCATCTGGGATGGAATTATACACTCTCATAAACCTTCTTGAAAATTCATGAACAGATTCAAAACCTCCTTTCTTAAGATTATTGTATTGGGAAAGAAGCTGTAAAGGGCTTTGTTTATCATCCCATCTTTCCAAAAACACATTTTGGAAAGATTGAAATGTCAGAATTGATGCAGCTGGAAAATATTTAAACCATTTATTTGCTTCCCCTGATAGGATTTGAGCAAACAACCTCATTTTAACATCTACATAATCAACTTCCTCCAAGTCAATAAAATCTTCAAATTTTGCCACATGTTGTTTTGTTGTTATACCTCCCTCTCCATCAAATAAAGAAATTCTCTGGGAATAGTTTTGGGGAAGGTCATGCAATACAGCAAGCAAATGTAAAGGAGAAAATATGGCTGCCATTAGTCTAGGTGGATTTGGATGAAGTGAGGAAATTTGAATAGTTTGAACAATAGGTCTTTCGTCAACCTTCGCAGATTGTTGAAGATCTCTCCAAAGAGAATCAAGTAAATAGGATTCTAATCTACGAGGGTTGAATTCAATATTTTTAAGATCTTATTCAGATTTAGATTTCAACAAACCCTTTTCAACATTAATTTCCCATTCTTGATCAAGGGTGCTATGAAAATCTTGAGAAGATGATGCACCAAGCAGAGAAATATCTATTTTTTCTTTGTCTCTTTTCTAAATAATTTTTCTGGATCTTCCAAACTTCGTAAAACTTCAGTATCAGAATTAGCTCTTGTATGTCTTTTCGAAGCCAGGATGTCTTTTGAAATCTTGAAATAATTTAAACTGGAATCAGCAGGGAAAATGTACAACCTTCTTCACTCACAAAAATTTATGTTTGCTCGCAGAAATATTTTTCTTGATCCATTATAATATTTGTCGTTCCTCCCAGGGCTGATTTGCACTTTCGTTTCTCGACAACAACACCAATTTGTTATCACTCAAAATATACCTAAGGTTATGAAAGGCAATCTCAAGGTAACAGTAAAACCACTTTTACAAAGAAACTTGCTTTTCTTTCCAGAGAGGGATCTCTCAAATACATATTTAACAAGCCCAGATATATGAATCAACAGTTTTAATTTATGTAGATGGTTGAAACAAAACATATAACCATTGGGCTATGGAGTCAAAATATATGAAGATAATACAAAGTTGCCTACACAGAATCTCAACAAAGGCAAGATAATTATTCAGCTACAATCATTCATTGATTTTCAAGAGATGGGAAAGAAATATGAACATTCCATTAACATAGAGCATCACGGGATGAATTCCATATTAACTTTAGGATAAAGGTTTGTGAATATATGAAACAATAGCCAGAGAATAACATGTATGAATTCTGAAACTATTATACACTGCATTCAGACATGAAAGAAAACAGAATGGAAGGTAAGCACTTAGAAAAAATTTCACAGGGAAAGAAAGCATAGACTGTAACATAAAAAATACATGAATCTTCTAAAATAAACTAGCATTCGTCTCTATAATTTTATTCAAAAAGGTTCTCACAAAAACATCATTCCAATCTTAAGGGTTCCAACCCTTGATACCTCAATAAAATTCAAATATATACAAAATATTTTCTTCCAAGAACGTCAAAAACCAACTAACTGTTAATCATAAGTTCTTGTAACCATTTCCCTAATAACTAGGAATAATAATTACATGCTTTGTGTTAGAGCCTGTTTTTGTTTTCCATCTTTTAATACATTTTTTATGTTTTGAAGCTTGGCTTTATTCATTTCTCCTAGAAAATTTTGTTTCTTAGGATAGTATGAATCTTTTTCCTTTAATTTTCATGTGTATTTGATTTGTTAGTTTTATTTTTCAAATTTTGGTTTGATTTATTAGAATTCATCGTTAAAGGGATTATAAAATGCTTATATGGATTAAAAGGTCTTCAAAAATAACATAAAATATTGATTAAGGTTCTTAAACCAAGGTTAAACCATTGTCATGAGTTTTATTTTTGAAAATCATTAAAGTAGACTTTCTTGTAGCGCAAGCCTAAAACAATTGCACACATGCACTACAAGAAAGTTGCGCAGTTAAAAAAACATCATTTTTGGGTCAGATTTTTTGAAATTCTCACACATGGGATGTCATTCATACTAGATTGATGGGTTTGACACGTCTTTCCTCTAGAATGATCATTGTGAAAGGTGTGAATATGTCAAGAAAATCATCACGAGGGTGAATCGCGGTGATCTGTTGTAGAGTGATGGAATAATGATGTTTGAAGATAATGAGACAAATGCGCCCTGAATCTCGTATCCCCTGAAATGCACGTAGAGTAGATGAAGTTCGTGATGAAGAATTAGCAATCTATAATCAAATTTTGAAACAAGGAGAAAAACTAGGGCTTTGAGGAGCAGTCGTTTGGATTTATTGAAGTTGTCAAAGAATATTTAGGAATGCAATTGGACACTTGAAAATCAAGAAAACATGATTACAGCACCTGGATTCATCACTTTGATAGGTAGGCTACGAATCGTTACCAAAGTTCATAAATTTGGGGTTGTTCTAAGTAGAGGACTAATGATAGAATTGATTGAAGATTATTAGGTTATAAACCTAATTCATACTAAATGACAAATTCTTTTTCAATGGAATTAAAGTCTTTATCAGTTCAAAGGAGAGAGTTTAGTTTAGGGTTTTAGGTTTCCCCATACAGCATTGTCTTCGAGATTGTCAAGACTTGAAGAAATTCATAGTTTGTTTTATTGACAAAATCTATTTGACAATTGTTTAAGATGAAAAAAAGTGGTCAGACTAATAGTCCAGAACCTTCAGATATGAGCTGGGTTCAAACTTTTCCAGATTATGCAAAACTATTTTCAGAGGCAGGGTGGTTAGTGTTTTTTGAAAGAATTGAAGGTTATCATTCAGAAGTCTCTTATAAATTCACTCAATGTTTGGATAAGGATATGGTTTCTTTTAATACTTTGAAGTTTAAACTGACCAGGGAGTTGTTAGTAGAAGCTACAACAATTCTAGACGAGGGTGAATTTTGGTTTAAAAAAGTGCCTTTCACTTTTGATGCTCAGAGATATCTACATCCAGATGTAGCAACAGATTGGGGAAAGGGAGTACCTTTTTAAAAGTTTAAACCAGAATGGATAGAGCCTATCAAAATATTACAAAGCTATATCACTTGTGAAGGGATATATGCTTTTGTTTTTAAGTATCATTTTAGATTCCTTTAACATCGTAGTCATGAATCCAAAATGAATCTCCCATTCTTCTTCTTGAAAAGTTTACAGAAGATGTATAGAAGGGTGAAAGAACATCAGGATCACACCAAACAATTAGTCTTTCATCATGGGCTTATTAAACTTGTCATAAGCACTGTACTTCAGAAAAGAGAAAAGACATGGGAATATTTCCTATTTTGGTCTGGTTTCCAAAAATAGAAGGAAGAGCAGTCTCAGAAGAGACAGTTAGATAAAGGTGAGAATTTGATCAAGAAACTTAAAAAGAAAGTCACATTCATCCATGAAGAAGGTGGTGAACCACAAAAACTTTGAATCAAAAAGATGAAAACCTTGAAATTGAACAACAAATTAATGTTGAGGAAAACGAAATTTCAAATCCATAGGTGAAGGAATTTGAGCCTGAGGAATACGTTTCTCCTAAAGAACTAAACCAAATTGTAAATGACAATGTGAAGAAACAAGAACAAGCCCCTATTACAGTACTCTCTAAGGAAGAAGAAAGATCTTTATCTAATGAAGCTAGGGTTCATTCTAAACAAGAGATACATACCCATTCTGAAGAAGAGACAGTGTCACGAAGGAAGAAAATGAAAGTTGTTGAACTAGCTTCAATTACACATCAAGGGAAATCTTTGAAAATGTTAGGAGAGGTTGGAGCAGTTTGGAGGCCCAAGACAAGGCCAAAGAACAAACTTAGGTTAAATATGAAGAAGTTATTAAACCTTAAACTGGCTGAAAAGAAGATTACAATAGTTGAAGATTCATCATCTCAGGAGAAATTAGAAAACAGTGAAGATGAAAAAAAAAAGTTATGAAGGGTAAAAAACAAATAGTTTCAAAAGATAAACCAGTTTTCAATGATACCAAGATCTCAGAAATATTCATGGAGGTTCGAGAGAAGATGATTCTAGAACAACTTCAAAATGATTTGAAGAGTTCTTGTATAGAAAAAGGAAAGGAGGCTAGAAATCAGTTAAGTACAATATTGAAACTGAAGAGTATTCAAAAATTCCAATGACCTTGACAGAGCATATGGAAGAAGATCAAGAAATTTTTAGGAATCTAAAAATCCCTTGGATACCTAAAGGAGTGCAGCCAGTGGTAGAAAGAAAATACATGGATTCTGAAAATGAAAATTTGCAAAGGAGTATGAAGCAATACAAGCATCAAATTGAGTACCTGCATGAAAGTAATGAAGGATTAGTGACTGCAAATAAAAGACCGAGAGAATATCTGGAAGAAGTAAATAGTCACTATCAGGAGTTGATTTCAGTTTCTAAAGAAGCTTTAAAAATAAAAAGACATACGGAGAACCCGTTTATTGAACTAAAGCAATCTATTCAGAAGCTGACATAGCAGAATGAAGAGTTGACAAGAAGAGTTGCAAATTTGGAAGCAGGTCACCAGAAGGCTAGAAGGAAATCCCAGGCTTTAAAGGGAATTGCTCTTTTAGCAGAGGTAGCAAAAGACTTGTAAAAGTACTTTAAGAAGAGCAGTTATTAGTTAGCTTAAAAAAGTTATTTCATTTTTGTATAATGATAGTTTATATTGAACAACTCGATAGATGACCTAAAAGTAGTTTTGGATCAGTTATGGGAAAGGACCAAGGGTTCGATTTTTTTTGCAAGGGGAGGCTATCAGGATTTGGTTTATAAGCTAAGTGTAAAAACTCTTATGTTTTTTTGATGACTAAATTATGGAATATATGCAATTATAAGCCCTTTTAGACTATTGACTAGTTTCATTTATGATTTGTGTTAATCACTCAGTTAGTATACTCATTTCCTGTTTAAGGTTTTTATGCATGAAATGCTTGTTAACTGTGTGTGGAACTCAACATTGTGATTATTATGTTTGGTTTATGTTATATATATTATGCATCTCAGTCCTTCAAATGCTGATGATTTAGTGTTTGCTTTGGTTTCATGAAGTTTCTTCCCTCTTGTCTACAAACTTTACAACCAAAACCCTAGAAAAACCTATTTTATTTAATTGTGTTTATTGAGATTGTGTTGGCTTGTTCTCTCGTAGTCTGGGAACAATTTCTGGCACAAACATATTTGGCGCTGTTGCCGGGGATGAATTTGAAAACCTATTTTCCCTGGGATACTTATCATTTCATGGGTTTTAAGAGGTGAGCTTAAACCAGTAGATTTTAAAGACTACTTTTCACCAGTATTTCACAATGGCTACTAAGGGAGTTGGAACAAGAAATAGACCTAGTTCACCTTTACAGTTGGGTGTCTCAGACCTAGAACAGATATTGAAAATAGCTAGGAACATCAGAAGGTCTCAATCATCACCAGCCCTATGTAACCCTGATCAACTAGCCATATCATCACCTTTTTCTGTTTTGAAGGGAGAAGAACAAGATTCATCTTAGTTGAAGCCTACAATCCCTATAAGTAGTTTTCAAGTTTTCACTGATCCTCAATCTTTCAAGAAGGAAAATACTATATCTCCTAGAAAAATCTCTTTATTTCACCTCAAAGTTGGTAAAACTCTATTTCAGCCAAGTTCTAGTCAATTCTTTCCATCACTTAAACCAGTCAACTCAAAGATGGCAGCCCAAAATCAGCCATTAGACATGATGGACTGAATGGTGGTAGCTAGGTATGCACCTTTAGTTTTGCCTCAGCCTTTGAATGCACTTCCTGGGGGTGATCACCAAAAATACTTGCCTAGGTTTTATGGACAGGGTGAAACCACAGCTGAGGAGCATTGGGATGCATTTATTAGTTATGCTGATAATCAAAATATTGAGGCAAAGGATGTGTGGATGAGGATGTTCATACAAATTATTGATGGAGAGGTAAGAAAATGGTTCAAAGAGTTACCTGCAAAATCCATTACTATAATAGAATAGCTTCAGGATCTTTTCATGAGAGAGTGGGGTGATACCAAGGATCACACTTATTAAATTACTGAGTCTGGAGACCTTAGAAGAAAGAAGGATGCAATCATAGCTGATTTTTTGAAGAGATTCAATAAAATGTATGGCAGAATCCCTGCAGAGATTAAACCTTCAGAAACTTCTGCAAAACTCACTTATGCCAATGCTTTTGATCATGAATTTTCCCTACTTTTGAGGGAAAGAAGAACTGTTACTTTACTAAACATGCAGGAGTCAACATTATAAGTGGAGTCTAATATATTAGCTTCAAATAGACTAAAGGGAAATATAGCTCAACAGATATATGACAGGAAGGGTAAGAAAGAGGTAGCTCCAGGGGTTTCAACATCCCACTCCGTAACAGGGTAAAATTGATGAGATGGAAAAGCTAGTAAAGATCCTGACAACAAAACTAAACAAGTTGGAATTAGAGAAAAAATAAAATAAACCTGCTCAAGAGGGAGACAGAAACCCTAATAATCCAAATCAATTCAGAAGACAGTTTGTACTTCATTTTATTCCCATAGAGAAAAGAAACAATGATATACAACAAGAAAGGAGAGAAACTGAGGATCAAAAAGTACCACCACCACTTTAAAATAATGTAGTTGATGAAGAAGAAATTGAAGAGGAAGTGTTCTTTGAGGATCCAGATCAGGATATGAATTATTTTGGAGAACAGTTGACTGAAGGTTTTGTGATTGAAGAATATTTTTTAAACACAGAATATTTTGATGTAGATGTGTTTGAAATACAAAATTATTTGAATCTTTAAGTGACTGTTAGAACTGCTGATACATATCAGACTGAGCCAAAGAAAACCTTACATTTAAGATCAGGTCCAAAGCAGGTAGTTCAAAATCCTAAGAAAAAGGTAGTTTTGCCTCCCAAATAGGATTCGGATCCAGTGTTAGAGAAAAAAAAAATTAGGATAAAAAAAAGAAGAATGTTGAAGTTGAAGAGGTGAATATAAGTATGCATAATTTTAACCTTGAAAATGAATTAGGAAAAATCAAGATCCCTATGCCTTTCACTGAGTTGATGGAGAATCCTTCTCACAAAAATATAGTTTTGAAAATGATTGGTTCAGCAAATAGTCAACTTCCCTCTGACACAGTGAATTTACAAGAGGAAAGTCCTAAAATCTTTATTGGGTCAACTTTGGTAGAAAAAACTGAAAATGAAGCAAGTGCATCACCTCCTTTTTACATCACACTAACTATTCATGAGCAGATGATACATAATTTCCTTTTGGATTCAGGAGCATCTCATAACCTAATGCCAAAAGCTGTCATGGAAGCTTTAGGTTTGAGCATAACAAAACCTTATCATGACTTGTATGCTTTTGATTCACGAGATGTAAAATGTTTAGGAGTGATAAAAGATATGGTGGTTAGTTTAGCTCAGCTAGCAATGAAGAGTGTGTTGATGTATATGTAACTTCGGAATGTATTCTTCTATGTATCTTATATATTGTAACCCGATGTTTATTCCGGGATGTCTCTATTATGTATTTGAGTCATGTGGTCATGCCCCAATGTTCCAATCAGGAGGATTAATAATGTAATCAAGTCATATCAAGTCATTAGGTAAGTCCCCATAGTTTTGGGGCACTTGAGTTATTATACACTAATTAAGGTGTAGGCTTGAGTAGTAATTATTAGGTTGAGCCTATGTGTGAAAAGGCAATTCAAGTGAATGAATGAATATAAATAGAGAGTGAGAGTCTCTGTATTTATCACTTGTGAAATACATCACTTGCTCTCCCAACTGTGGCGCACTACTGGAGAAGGAAATTTTGGGACTAGATAGAAGACAGAAGACTACTGCTGTTTTGGGAGATCTCTTACTATTTTGGTGTTGATTCTATCTTAGAGGAAGTTGCGGGGTTTTCTCCTTTATGGTTTTCCTGAGGAAAACTCTTTGTGTCTCTTGTCTCTTCTGATGTGCTTGTGTTTTATTGATGTGCTTGTTATTCTCTCAGTGAAAAGATCCTAAGATCTTAATGCTAGCTTAATTGTTGAAAAACTAACATGGTATCATAGCTAACCTGAGAAGAAGACATTATTTAGCTACAGGAACTAGGGATTCCTATTTTGTGGATCTTCCTCCACAGATTTTCAGCAAAAGTATGCTAAGATGACTCCCCATTGAAGGGTGCATCTTTCTATCGACGCGGAATTCAATCTCATGCATTTTCAGTTTCGATGTGGAAATTAGGACTTTCTACAGAAGAGGAATTTATGAGTGAGACCAGCATAGGGTTATTCTCCTCATCAAAACCAAATTTTAGAGACCTGGATCAAGAAATTTGGTTGGGTGAAACTCCAGGAAAGTCAAACCCTAGTTTGACCCTGAGCTAGGAGAAACCCTAAATACTAAAACTGCTAAGTTTTGGTACAGTTGCTATATTATGAGATTGGCGAAGTCTTAGATGATGAAACTTGCAGGGGAAGAATATAAAATCCTGATGAATCTTGTATCCAAAAATAAAACTCATATCCAATGTACTCCAAGAGATATGATCTCTCCAAGTTAGGGTTCCAGCCTCTTCCAGAATTCATCCCTAAACATGACATCTGGGGATATCTGCAATATCTTGAGCTACATAGGTCCAAATGGAATTTATGAAGATGTTATATAAATGCAACGGACTACTATTTTGGTGGTTCGAATATCTGACTCAGAAGATGAACCAATGACATGTGGCATGCCATACAACTTCGATGTTCTGAACAGTCCTGTAACAGGTCACCTTGGGAAAAGGATCCTAAATCCCAAATGGTGAAACAAATTATGATGAAAACTATGGTGTTGGATCTGAGACATGCGAGGTTACCTCAATGAAAAATTTCAGACATAGAGGATCAGTAATTTCAGAGATATCACAGAAATAGTAACAGGAATTTCTGCAGAAGAAATTGGAAAATTAGGGCTTCCTGTTCCGGTAGCTTCCCTCCACTGTTTTAAGAAAAGGAGTACATTGGACAGCTCCATTTGAAGAGATATATCTGTTTGTCCAATCAGATACGAAAGTTTCCAAGTTTTGAAAATTAGGGTTTCTGCGACAAACCCTAGATCAGCGAACTTCGGGACAAGGACGGACACCTCAAATCGGTAAGATCTAATCTTTTGTACTTCCATTTGAGGTTCTCATATCAATATGATCTATCACAATATCCTGATGATAAGCTTGGTGAATTTGACAACTTCCAAGCATAGAAGTATTTGATCTCTCTGAAGAAACTAGATTGGACACCTACATGAGTATAGAGGTTCCAGTTTCAGAGGGAGACGAGGCCAAAGAAGACATCATGCTCATGCTGCAGAGGATGATGAACCATCCAGAAAGAGATCCATATATGAAAGTGAAGATTCTTCAAGCGATGATGAATATGTTCTGATATCAGCCCTCATAGGTAACATTACTCATGGAAATGATGATTGGCTTATAGACAGTGGGGCTTCCAAACATATGACGGGATTCAAGGAATCTTTTGTAAGACTGTCAGACATGAATCACCTCACAAGGTGAAACTAGGAGATGACTACCAATATCCAATAAAATATAGTGGGGAATATTCATACAAGATAGACTCTGGTAAGTCTCTAACAATGAAAGAATTATTGTTTGTTCTAGGACTTAAGAAGAATCTTCTATCCATTTCAGCCTTGGATGCAAAAGGAATGTGGGTTGCATTCATCGATGGTCAAGTCATCATGTGGCCAAAAGGAAAGAAAATTGATGATGCGGTAGTGATTGGAGAATAAGAAGGAGGCTTGTACAAATTGAAGGGTCATCCAAAACAAGCCTTGATCCATGATACAGTAGAGCCAAATGAGCTTTGGCATAGAAGGCTTGCACAAGTGCACTACAGAGCACTACCTATTGCATTCCAAACAAAGCATGATGGAGTTTGTAGAGGATGTGCGAAAGGGAAGAATACAAAGAAGACATTTCCTAGCAGCAAAAGGAAAGCCAAAGGCATTCTAGAAATCATCCACTCCGATGTATGCGGTCCAATGTCATCAAAATCACTAAGCAGGTATGCATACTATGTTTCTTTTATTAATGATTTTTCTAGAAAGACATGGATTTACTTTATGAAAATGAAGTGTTCAGCAAGTTCAAGGAATTCAAAGCCTTGATCAAGAACCATACTGAAAAGAAGATCAAGACCATTCGATCAGATAATGGTGGAGAATTCACTTCGAATGAATTCAAAGATCTATGAAAAGAAGCAGGGATTAAGAGGGAGTTGTCAACTCCTTATAATCCACATCAGAATGGGGTTGTAGAATGGAAGAACAGAATTTCAAGCTATTTGAAGGGAAGAACAAAAATCAGAATATGACCTAAAGAATCCAGTTGAAGAATGTGAAGATCTAGAATGCAGAGACCATGCAGTCATAAGAGTCTCTCAAATCAAGAACAACTTGAAGCGGTAAAATAAAAAGTGAAGAATGCAGAAGTGATGATGGCCACCTTGAATGGCCTCCCAGGATCGTGGAATTCATTCAAGGAATGTGTTCCAGAAGGAAGTGATTACTTTCAGCAAACTTTTGGAAGAAGAAGAATCTTGAATCATAAGAAGAGAAGAGAAGATGGGAGCAATTGAAGATCAATATATCGCCATCCAAAGAAGATCCCTCAATCAATGAAGAATATGAAGAACTCAACTCTTGAAGAACTTCTTATCCACCTTAGCTTTTGGATAAGAAACGATGCTATTATGAATGAAGAAGACGATGAAGCTGAAGGCTCAAGAAGGAGTCTACCCTCGAAACAAATAAAGATAAGTATTCAATTGTCATTTCATTATATTATTTTGTTATGCATGTGTTTATATTCAGTTATTGTATTATGCATGATAGGATGTTTGCATTAATGACATAATACTACTAATATGCATGTGATGGGTAAGTAGCTCATGGGGCTATACAAATTCTCCATTGCTACTTGTCTAGAATGAAACCTCTTTGGTGACATATTGGATTAGTGCACAATCTCAATGTTGTCCTGGTAGAGATGGAAGGCATCTAGAAAGTTTCAATGAGATATGGATGAATGTTGTATTGGCTAAAGTAGTTGCATGATCATATATTTATCTATAAGTGTTTTCCAGTATAAATATTCCTTATGAAATGTTTCTAACCATACAATTTCATTTGACTTGTAGGAAAGATCGCATACATAATCGCCTACAAGCAAAGAAGAATGAAGCCTTGTTCCGAAGAACAAGTGACGACAGTTCAAAGACAAAGAATAATATGACGAGTGCAGTGACATCATTGATGCAGAACCTTCTAGCCACCAAGAAGAAAGGGAAGATCAGTTCAAGAAGAATGATGTCTGGGCGTAGTATCGAGACCTGAAGAGAAGTTCATAGTTCCATCATGTAGTATATGGAAACATCGTGGGATACAAAGCAAGATTTGTAGCATGAGGCTTCTCATGAAGAGAAGGCATAGTCTACAAAGAAACATTTACAGCCAATAGAAGTGAAGTCACATGACATGCATAATCATGTGTGCAAATGAAATAAGGCTTTGTATGAGTTTAGAAGACACCCATGGGATAACGCATACATGATGAGCTTGATGAATATCTTAACCTTTGCCACAAGGTTGATAGAGGACAACAAGCTCACAGATGGGTGCAAGATGAACTTTTGAAGAAGTTCAAGATAGAGTATCTTAGTATCAAGTGATCCTAGATGGATACTACTTGTCACTCCAGTACAGAATGTTTTAGCGCATAGAATACGGAAGACAGAGGGAGTATGATGCTCCGCTTCAGAGGGAGTGATAGCAGAAGATCCTGAGGTTCGACATGGTACGATAGGATGGGAAAATTACTGATGATTCTAGGCTTTACTGAGAGTAAAGTGGATTTCAACCTTTGCTTCAAGGTTGAAGACAAAAAACCAGTGATGCTCCTCTTATGTGTCGATGCACTATTGTTCTAGGCATGGAGGTGTGATAGAGTACAAATGGGATCTTCCTTGGACAAGGGAAGTATGTAGTAGAGATCCTGAAGAGATTCAGGATGATGGACTACATGACCACACCTATGGCATCGAACCTGAAGCTATTGAGTGATGTTTCGTCAAAGTCGGTTGATGCTACGATGTATCGTCAGATGATTGGTCATTGATGTACCTGACAAACACAAGACAAGACATTTGCTTTGCTGTGAACACCTTGAGCCTGTACTTGACAGATCCGAGAAGTGTTCTCTTGATTGCTGCAAAGCATATTCTGAAGTACCTGAAGGGTACAATTGATTATGGGCTCAAGTACGATGCGAATCAGAAGATTAACCTGTAGGGTTATGTTGATTCAGATTGGGCAGGCAGTGCCATCGATAGGAAGAGTACTTCAGGATGTTGCTTCAGTATGGGATCAGGTGTGATCTCTTAGTTTAGCAGGAAGAAATCCTGTGTGGCACTAAGTACAGCTGAAGCAAAGTATGTCGTAGCTTGTTCAGCTAGTTGTGAGGAAGTATGGCTGCAGAAGCTACTGTCTGATATATTTGATCTCCCTTTGGATGCTACTTGTATACACTGTGACAACCAGAGTTGCATGAAGTTGTCAAAGAATCCAGTGTTCCATGACAGGTCGAAGCATATCGAGATCAAGTATCACTATATCAGGGATATGGTGAAGAGAGGAGTAGTAAAGCTCCTGTATGTTGCGATGGAGGAACAGATAGCTAAGCCATTGGCTAGACTGAAGTTTGAGTACTTCAAAGAGAGACTTGGTGTTCTCCAGATCGAGGCTTCCTCCTAGGGAAAGTGATGAGACCCATAGCCATTCTGACATGGTGAGAGGATTGCTTCCTTCCATGGTCAGATGTAAGGGCTGAGCCATTCTATCATGGTGAGAGGATTGGTTCCTTCCATGTCAGATATGAGTGCTGAGATCCATAGCCATTCTAACGAGTAGGTCAGATATAAGGGCTGGGCCATTCTGTCATGGTGGTAGGGTTGCTCCCTTCCATGTCAGATATGAGTGCTGGCCATTCTGTCGAGCAGGATAGATGTAAGAGCAATAGCCATTCTAGGAATGGAGGAACCTGGTCAGTTACCAGGAACACTCAGTGTAAGAACTGAGTAGCCATTCTGATGTGATAGAGGGATGTGTTCCCACTTGATCAGATGTAAGGGCTGAACCATTCTATTCATGGCTAAAGGATTAAGTTCCTTCCATGTCATATGTGAGTGTTGGCCATTCCGACGAGCAGGTCGAATGTAAGGGCAACTACCATTCTCTAGGAGAATGGAGGCGCCTGGTCATTTACCAGGTAGCTCAGTCGAGGAGGACTGGGGGCCATTCTAATATGATTGTTGGGATGTGTTCCCCTCATGATCAGATATGATTGCATGCCCTTCCATCATTGTGAGCAGGATGTGTTCCCGCCTGGATGGATGTAAGTCCTGAGCCTTGCCACAGATGATAGTAGGTGTGTCCTATCATGCTGGTGATTGTAAGTGCTATGCCATTTCATAGATGATAGTAGGTGTGTCCTATCATGTTGGTGACTATAAGTGTAGTTCCATTTCACAGATGGTAGTAGGTGTGTCCTACCATGCTGGTGATTGTAAGTGCAGAGCCTTTTCACATATGGTAGTAGGTGTGTCCTACCATGCTGGTGATTGTAAGTGCAGAGCCTTTTCACATATGGTAGTAGGTGTGTCCTACCATGCTGGTGATTATAAGTGCTGAGCCTGTCCACAGATGGTAGTAGGTGTGTCCTACCATGCTGGTGGATGTGAGCGATGTGCCTTTCCACAAATGATAGTAGGTGTGTCCTATCATGCTTGTTGTTGTAAGTGATGAGCGATTTCACAGATGATAGTAGGTGTGTCCTATCATACTGGTGAATGTGAGTGTTGGGCCTTTCTGATGGGATTGTAGTTTACTACATGATCAGATGTGAGTGCTGGGCGTGCCTTTCTGACGCGCAGGTTAGATATAAGTGCTGGGCGAAGACCTACATGAGGGTGGGCCTACAACCAGCATGAAAAAGGGTTGGCTCTGTAGAACATCCTATGATGAGAAGAATCATGAGATAGCACCAGTGTTGATCCAGATCGAGTGATGATCCAGATCCAGTAATGATGATCCAGATCGAGTGATGATCTAGATCCAGTCTAGTGATGATGATCCAGATCGAGAGATGATCCAGATCTAGTGATGATGTTCGATGATGATCCAGATCGAGAGATGATCCAGATCCGATGATGACTTGAAGACGAGATGATCCAGTTGATACAGAGAAGAAGACCAGTGCTGAAAATTATTTCGAAAGAATACCTTCCTAGTTAAGAGGGAGTGTTGATGTATGTGTAACTTCAGAATCTATTCTTCTATGTATCTTATATATTGTAACCCGATGTTTATTCCGGGATGTCTCTATTATGTATTTGAGTCATGTGGTCATGCATCGATGTTCTGATCGGGAGGATTAATAATGTAATCAAGTCATATCAAGTCATTAGGTAAGTTCCCACAGTTTCGGGGCACTTGAGTTATTATACAATAATTAAGGTGTAGGCTCGAGTAGTAATTATTAGGTTGAGCCTACGTGTGAAAATGAAATTCAAGTGAACGGATGAATATAAATAGAGAGTGAGAGTCTCTGTATTTATCACTTGTGAAATACATCACTTGCTCTCCCAAGTGTGGCGCACTAATGGAGAAGGAAATTTTGGGACTAGACAGAAGACAGAAGACTACTGCTATTTTGGGATATCTCTTACTGTTTTGGTGTTGATTCTATCTTAGAGGAAGTTGCGGGGTTTTCTCCTTTATGGTTTCCCCAAGGAAAACTCTTTGTGTCTCTTGTCTCTTGTGATGTGCTTGTGTTTTATTGCTGTGCTTGTTATTCTCTTAGTGAAAAGATCCTAAGATCTTAATGCTAGCTTAATTGTTGAAAAACTAACAGAGTGTGATTATGGATGTTGTAGTAGCAGACATTACAACTAAGTTTGGACTGCTCCTCTCTAGATCTTGGGCCAAGAAGCTTAATGGAACTCTACAAGTGGACTTAACATATGCCACCATTCCTGTATTTAGAGGAGAAAACAGAAGGTTATATAGATAGTTACAGTTTTCCTATATTTGGGTAGTTGTATGTTGCATTTTAGTGATGACAATGATACTGCTGATTTATTACAGGTTGAAAAAGAAAAGCCAGTCAAATACACTAGGTAACAAGAAGATGAACTTTGGCAAATTTATTTTGATGGATCATCATGTAAGGAGGGTGCTGGAGCAGGGTTTATTCTAATATCTATGGAAATTGAACCTAGGTGTTAGAACAATTACACTCACAAAATTTCCAATTACACATGCAAATTACACACAAAGGAGATTGAATATGGAGCAGAACACTAATATGTATTGGATAAGTGTACAATAGCCAACCCTGTGAAGTCATAGGCTGCCACAATAAATAATTACACGAGAGATTCAAATGCATTGGGATTCCATTCGAATCGGTCAAAAGAAGGCTTACTAAATCTAAGCAAATCCCCCATAGGTGCATAAAGCAGCTTCCAAATCTGTCTAGGAGCTCACGAATTGGAAAAATCAATTAGGCAAGCTAATAGGTGATGGAATGACAACTCATAAATGCTTTTATTAGGAGAAAAGAGTGGAGGATGATGGGGACAAAGAACAAGTTAACTTCACCTAGTCAAACTTTCCCAGTTTCCTTAAAACTTAGCAAAAGTAGACATGCACTAGGAAGGCCAGGAATAAAGCAGAATTGATTGCAAGAGGTTTCCCAAGCACTCCATGACTCATTTTTAGCAAGTTTGACCACTTTGGACATGTAGAAGACAACTTGCATAAGGTGGAATATGGAAACTAGGAAAATAAGACAAAAATGGATTAATTAATGCCTAAGGTAGATAACTATGGGTTGATTATTCTAACACCCCCCCCTAAGCTTGACTTATGAGTAAAATATTAGAAAATTATAGGGCCTAGAAACAAGGCTTAGTCACCCTTTACATACTAAATGTCCATTTAACCAAGGAAAGAGGAAAACACCTAGTGGAAAAAATCCTCCCTTAAACATGAACAGTAAAACATAATTTGAAAATATTGTCATCAATTATGCTTCACAGCATGATCAGCAATCCCTAGTAGTGATTTGGGATTGCTGAATGTCTTCTCACAAAAAAAATTGGTGAAGATATCTGCTACTTGTTATGAAGATGAACAGAAAAGTAGGTGTGTTATCCACTAATTTTGCACTTAGTTGGATTACTTGAGGAGCCGTCAGTCAACAGACATGTTCAATGTCTGATTAGAGTCTATCAGTTGATCCATCTTCATGTCTAGCCAATATTGGCTAGCCACTTTTTTATTTTAATATTTTTTACCATGGCCCTGTGGGGTTTGTAATAAATGTGCTAGTAGGGTATTTCTTGAGTGGTTCGGTCTCCTAAGACGTAGAATCTCAAATAAGGTATTCCAGGGAGTTTTACACCCCTAACAATTATGCTTTTCCTTAAGTGAAGTATAATTGACGAGGTTTTCTGCCGCTTCCTCCAAAGATGGAATGCCCAATGTTGAATTCTGGGCCTTGGGGGATTATTAGAGCCCAACTGAGTGTTATAAACCTACTAGACATTATTTAGGTAGATCATGGTCATGTCCTAAGTCATCTAGACACATAAAAAAATTTCAAAAAAATCTTTTTCGAACGGGGAAAAAATAATTTTTAATTTTTTAATTTTTAATTACTTTTCCTAAGTTTTTTGGGTTAATTTTTCCATAAATTAAATGGAAAAAACCCGTTCGTGGTAAGTCAGTCATCTAGACTCCGAATTTAGTGATTGAGCACTGTAAACTTAAGCCAAAAATCATTCTTGATCAGCCAACCAATCAGAACCAACTTTCAAATCAACAATCGGACACATAATGCCGTTTTCCTCAAAAAAGTTAGTTTTGAGTAAAAAAATGAATTTTTATTAAAAAATGATTATTTTGGAGAAAATTAAAACTCTCCAAATTAATCCAAATTAAATAAAATAAAAGGCTAAATGACATCTCATGGAGCACTTATGATGGTTGGAGTTATCATAAATCAGCTTCAGTCATCATTAAGAGAGCAATTAATTTATTATCAGTTAGTAGACATGTCATCTCCAACTAAAGAATGAGATGGATAGCACTCATTGGTCCAATGATTTGATCGAGCTGAAAACTAAAGCTTACACCATCAGTAGGATTCCCAAACATATGTGAGGACCCTGCAGCAAACAAGCAATAAAGAATGCACGATATAACAGCAGAACTCAAAATCACTTTTATATTAATCGCAGGCCACTTCAAGGGGGCAACCTCCTTTGAGCAACCTCAATACAAAATAACTTCACCGTCGCTTCCTTGGCCTCAACACACACTTATATATTAAAAATAGGTGCCAATATCATGGGTCAAAACCATGGGCCAATATAAACTATGGGCACCAATACTATGGGTCAAAACCATGGGCCAATATAAACTATGGATCAACAAATACTACAGGCGGCTTACAAAGCATATGCGTCTCACAACAATAACACAAACTATGGATCAACAATTACTATGGGACGAATTACAAAGCATATGCGTCCAACAACAATATACTAACATAGTAAAGAGAGGGATTGACATGGGTTCCTAACATCCCCTCCCCCTTAGAAAAAGCTTTGTCCTCAAAGCTTTAGATGTGGAAATTGTCGTTGTATTTGGAGGAGTGGTTACCACGTAGCATCCTCGTGCTGCATTCTATGCCATGGAATTAAGACCTCTGTGATAGAGCGAGAGTGAAGCTAATGAGTGCACTTATTGAGGACAACCTCCGGCTCCAAAAAGATGGATCCTTCATTATCCAGTTCTGGTAAAATAGTTTGGCCTTTGATGTTGGTGCCAAGAACTTTCTTCAAACAAGAGACATGAAATACTGGATGAATGTGGGAAGAAGGCGAAAGTTCCAATTTAGAAGCAACAGGCCCAATATTCTAAAGAATCCTATATGGCCCATAGAAATTTGGAGCGAGCTGATGACGCCCTTTGAGTTTTAGTGAGGATTGCTTGTAAGGTGGGAGACGAAGAAAAACCATATCATCAGCTTCAAAAGTGCGCTCAGAACGGTGCTGATCAGCTTGTTGCTTCATGCGATTTCCTGCCATGTGAAGGTTTTCACTCAAAATGCGAAGGACCGCGTCAACTACCTGAACTGGAGAACTGCTGGGGTTGTAAGGAAGAAGAACTGGTGGTGCCGGAACATAAACTACGTCATATGGAGTCATTTTAGAGGCAGTGCGGTAAGAGGTATTGTACCACCATTCAGCGAGAGGGAGCCACTTTTCCCACTGATTTTGTTGCTCAGAGGAGAAGCAACGAAGGTAAGGTTCCAAGCATTTATTGATAATTTCAGTCTGACCATCCATTTGGGGGTGATAACCTGAATGCATATTCAGTTTGGTACCAGTGTGGTGAAAGAGTTCTGTCCAAAAATGACTAGTGAAAGTCGCATCACGATCCGAGACAATGGAAGAAGGCATTCCATGAAGACGAAAGATCTGGTCCAGGAAAATTTGAGAAATGGAAGAGGCTGTATAGGGATGGCTGAGAGCACAAAAATGACTATATTTGGAGAGGCGATGAACCACAACCAAAATCATAGTCTTCCCTCAAGATTTAGGGAGCCCGTCAATGAAATCCATAGAAATATCTGTCCATAGCTGGGGAGGTATGGGCAAGGGCTCGAGCAATCCTAGAAGGGGTGTTGTTTCACCCTTATTGCACTAGAAGTTATCACATTCAACCACCATCTGTTGAATTGTCCTTTTCATGCCCTGCCAAAAGAAGGTGCGTCGTGCCCGTTCATACGTTTTGAGAAAACCAGAGTGCTCCGCTGACGGAGAAGCATGGAGTTCATAGAAGATAGCTTGTTGAAGAGCTGTGTTCTGGGGAAGCACCAGACGACTCTTGTATCGCAGTGAAGCACCATCCCAAGAGTAATGTGGAACAGCAGGAGGGTTGTTGTCCAAGTATTAGATGATGTGAGATAATGAAGAGTTATTGACATAACCCTGCTGAACCGATTGCAACCAATTTGGAATAGGCATAGAAATAGCGGAAAGCGAACCTTGGTCATCAAATGTGCGAGAAAGGGCATCCACCACAACATTGTCTGTACCCTTCTTATAAGTGATCTCATAGTCATAACCCATGAGTTGGATAACCCATTTCTGTTGTGCTGGGGAGGATACACGCTGTTCTAGAAAATATTTCAGACTCTGGTGATCAGTCTGGATGCAGAAATGATTCCCTGAGAGGTAGGGTCGCCACTTTTGTACTGCATGCAAAATGGCCATCATTTCCTTCTCATATGTAGAGGCAGCTAAATTCTTACCGGAAAGGGCTTTGCAGATGAACGTAATGGGGTGTTCATCTTGAAGGAGAATAGCACCAAGTCCATTGCCACGAGCATCACTCTCAATAGTGAAGGGCTTGGAAAAATCGGGCATAGCTAGAACGGGTGTAGTACACATAGCTTGTTTCAGCTTGTCAAATGCACGCTCAGTAACAGGTGTCCATGTAAAAGCATCATTTTTCAACAGTGCAGTTAATGGAGCTGCAAGCTTCCCATAATCCTTGACAAACTTGCGGTAGTAGCCAATCGACCCCAAAAAACCATGAAGGCTCTTGAGTGTCTTAGGAGGTGGCCAATTGTTCATGGCGGCGATTTTGGAAGGATCCACATGAACCCCTTGTGCTGAGATAATGTGCCCAAGATACTCAACTTCCTTTTTGGCATGGAGATGATGATCAGAGAAAAGTTGCATTACAAGAGCCAGAGGCTAGAGCTGTTCAGCCGATCTTTTACTGTAGATGAGGATATCATCACAAAATACCAGAATGAATTTCCACAAATAGGGCCTGATGTTGGGAGGAATGCTACAAGGGATGAGCTAAATAAGATGGTCCTCTGGTCATGAAGGTGTAAGTCCCACTGGTTCCACAAAAACACCGGTATAGTGATCCCGAATTTGTTGGAGATCCAAAGGAGTAGTGGGGGCCGCTGATGGTTGCATTTGAAGGGAATGGAGCTAAGCAATGACACCATGGGAACTCTTCTTAAGGATTTTTTCCATGCGATGTGAACTGATGACGCTAAGAGACCCTGGTTGTAAGCCTTTCAATGTGTGCTTCTGTCCATCGGGGGAGAACTGCATCCAAAGTTCAGCAAAATCCCATAATATGGGGCCAAGTGTGCGAAGCCATTGAGCGCCCAAAACCACATCACATCCGCCTAAGGTCAAGGAAAACATGTCAGAGCGGAGGTTATAATATCCCATAGAGATACGCACATTACGACACTTCCCTTTGCAAGGTAAGGTGCCCCCATTGGCAACCATGACTTCAAAGTTGGAGCAAGGATGGATAAAACAATCAGCTTGTTTGGCGATCCGAGGGTCAATGAAATTATGAGTGCTTCCAGAATCAATGAGTATTGTAAGAGGAAGCTTCTTGAAGTAACTGCGTACCCGCATTGTTTGGGGGGCAGTGACTCCAGCTAAAGCATGGAGGGATATCTCGGGTTGGTCGTCCTAATATGGAGGGTCAGTAGGCAGCTCCTGAGTGTCAACCAGAGCATCCATTACATTGGCAACTTCTTCACCAATTTCAGAGGTAGGTGGAGAATCCACATCTAAGAGATAGATCTTTTGTTGAACACATCGATGTCCCCGACTGAATTTCTCATCACAATTATAACAAATCCCTTTTTCTCTACGTGCCTGCATCTTTGGTTCAGAGAAATGCTTGATTGGAGGTGAGGGAGGAGCTGGCGGAATGGGAGGTCGTTGAGAACCCATATTTCAGAAGGGAACAAAAGAGAAGTTGGAGCGCTGTTGGGCTGCCATCTTGTCTTCTGCCAACTTAGCCAACCCCATAGTTTCCATCATTGTGTTGGGACTGAACATTTTGACCTCAGAGCAAATTGCATCCTTTAGACCACTGATAAAACAAATCCGATAGAAGTCATCAGGTAATCCTTTAGTGTGATTAGCTAGTTTCTCAAATTCAGTTTGATACTCTTTCACAGTGCCAGTTTGGCGAAGTTTAGTGAGAGCTCCTGTGAAGTCATCAAAAGCGCTCAGACCAAATCGGTGCAAAAGGAGCTGGCAAAAGGCAGGCCATTTTGGCTCTTCATGAGCCTTGATGTACCAACGATACCATTGAAGAGCTTCCTATTCCAAATGAAAGGAGGCAAGTGGAACTTGGTGGACATCAAAAGTATTATGAAGGCTGAAATACTGTTCTGCACGATAGATCCATCCAGTCGGATCAGTACCATTGAAGCACGGAAAATCTAGCTTCGGACCGTGAAAATTGCTAGAAGAAGAGAACCCATTGGTTGATGAAGACTCGGACTGTCGTCTGGTGTTCATAGCTGCATGCTCAGGATGGAGACCGAGAAATTTTTCATCCAGTTCCTGGAGTTTGGCTTAGATGGCTGAAAGTGCTTCCTCCATGATTTTTGCTCCTGTGCAGGTGACAACCATAAGCGGGAGATTTTTCAGGAAGGGATCTGCAACGGTGCAGAAGTGATTGGAAACAGATGGATCTGCAATGGCGCGGAACTGACCGACAATAGTTCTGGACAGAGGAAATCTGCAATTGTGCAACTGAAAATAGATATGGACCCTAGGTATGTGCGGCTTCCTATCGGTTCAAGGGATTCACTCAGCCACCAATGCTGTCTGACGGCTTGCGTATTGGGGAAGTACCCCTCACTCCACGGCTCAGGTAAAACTGATAACGGCTTGGCCACAAACGACAGCTCTTGGTTTACCTCATGGGTGGGAACTAGTCAATCAGGTAGGGGTCGTTTCCCTTTTCGCTGGCAGGTCCTCTCAATGGGCCAGCTACTTCGGGGTTCCTGTGGTACTCCTCACAATGCATTTTATGGCCTATGCCCAAGTACTTCCCATAGTTAAGCGGAGAGGGATTATTCCCAGATCCAAACCTGCAACAGAAAAAAAAAAAAATTTGGGCAGAAATTCCACCCAATGTTCAAAAACCGGATCTATATTGCTCAGAATCACTATTATAGCATGTTTTCGGAACTAGAACAACCACTCTGCTTCTACCCTTGAAATCGGAATAGAAATCTGGGCACTCGTTCAGAAGATTTTCTCACCGCAATTTCCACGGCCATCACCGAAATCCAGAAAACTGCGGATTTTAAATCCGCGATATCTCCACTTTTAGAACTCCAAATGAGATGATTTTTTTTTGAAACTGTGTATTTTTGAAAGAGGAATTCAGATATGCAATCTTTTTCTTTTGATTTTGTGTATAAAGTTTCAGAAATTGATCTGAAATTCGCCGCCCAAAAAAAAAGAAAATTCCCACTTGTGCTAAGGAAAGTGCTCTGATACCAGATGTGAGGACCTTGTAGCAAACAAGTAATAAAGAATACACGATATAGCAGAAGAACTCAAAATCACTTTTATATTAATCGCAGGCCACTTCGAGGGGGCAACCTCCTTTGAGCAATCTCATACAAAATAACTTCACCGTCGCTTCCTTGGCCTCAACACACACTTATATATTAAAAATAGGCGCCAATACCCTAGGTCAAAACCATGGGCCAATATAAACTATGGGCACCAATACTATGGATCAAAACCATGGGCCAATATAAACTATGGATCAACAAATACTACAGGCGGCTTACAAAGCATATGCGCCTCACAACAATAACACAAACTATGGATCAACAATTACTATGGGACGACTTACAAAGCATATGCATCCAACAACAATATACTAACATAGTAAAGAGAAGGATTGACATGGGTTCCTAACAACCTAGCAGTGGCTCCTCTAGAACTAACAAATTAGGTTTCCAAACCTAGCAGGCAGCTTTCCTATGCAGCAGGGTGCCTCCTTCAATAGCTCACGCCCCTCTCTCTCCTGAGGGAACCTTCCACATGTGTGGGCTCATCTGTGGATGGATTTCAGTGTTTAGGGTTGGCGTAGGGGTGCCTTTCTTGGGTGGAGGCCTCCCCTCACTCCCGGTTCTTCGATTTAGGTCTGGAATCTCTATTTGGTGGCCAGGATGGTTAGGGTTTAAGGGTTGGTTTTAGGTTTTTAGCACTCTCTCATTGTACAAATAGAGGCTCCTTTAGCTCTATTCAGATGGATTTTTGTGTAGAGAAACTCTGGTGAAACTTTTTTAATTGCTTGTTTCTTCTATGCAACTATTGAAATAAAATTAAGGCTTTGGTGGCTCATGTGGTGTGACTCTTTGGATGATTGCACTTTATGGATGAGGTGATGTTGTTTTAATACTTTCTTTCTTGTCTATTTGAGAATATGATGTTATGCTTTAGAAGGCTTCTGTAAGCACACAAGAATAGGTATTTGTGGTTTGCAAGTTAGTTATTTATTGATTTACTTCTAGAATTTAAAAAAGAGCATTGTTTTATTTAGTTGTAGTTCATGCTCTTCTTTATTTCAATTTGTGAACAATACATGATCTAATCTTTTCTATGGCAAGTCTGTGAGTGTTATTTTGTAGATCCTTCCATCCAACCAAGCAGAAGTTCGAGCTCAGCTGCATCTTCTTCTCTTGGAGTCAAGTATGCTTTTCTGGTAATTGCATGCTTCATGAGATCCAAGTGCTTTAAAAAGATCCACATGTTTTACCATTCTCTCCTTTCTTTTATTCATCATTCAAATTAAAAAATCTTTATTTTCTTGGGATTAAGGCACATTTGGGAAAAAGTGAACATTCATTCACTTAGCCTTTGCCTCGGTTGGCTTCCTTATGCTTTATTTTCAGCCTTTCAGGCCTTTTATTTGCAGCCTTTCCTTCCTTTTGTTCGCTCTCCACTTTTTCCCATTTTTACCCTTTTTGGACAGACCTCTTTTACCTCCTTTTTCCACTTTTTTCAGCCCCTTTTCATCCTCTTTTTGGGCCATCTTTTGGGCTGTACTTCCAGCCTTTTTTCACCCTCATTTACAGCCTTCTTTCTCTGATTTGCAGCCCTATTTATCACTTAGTTTCCAACCTTCTTTGACTTTCCTTTTGCTCTCTTTCCACCCCTCTTTCACCCCTCTTGCCTTGCCTTTTTCTTGCCTCTTTTCTTCCTTCTTCTCAGTGAGTTTGGGTAAGTGTTTGTAGCAAGTTTGTAGATTAAATTTCAAGTTATTTTTTATCAACTAATATCATAACAAGTGTGTGTCTAGAGCTCTTAGATTGCAGACAGGTGAAGGAGAGCCCAAAGGCCATGAACAAATAAGGAGTGCAAGAAGAACAAAAAGACTATTATCCCTTCTCTTTCATCCCTTTCTTTCCCTGTTCTTCCAAGAAGCAAAGAACACATCATCATTGTAAAAGATTAATAAAAAGAGCTAAGTGGGAGCAACTCTCCTTCCTTTTATACTTCCTCTATTTTGGGGAAGTGTGTCTTGTGTTCATTTTCATGATTTACTTAGTATAGTTTTCCTTAAGAAATTAGTTTAGTTCTTTGATTAGACTTAGTTTCATTCTTACTAATTGCTAGATTCATCATTGCTTGTTGATATCTTGTCATAAATTGTTAAATCATGAAAAAGAACCAAAATCTCTTGAATCTCACCATAAGGTGGATCAAGAGTGCTCTCTATCAGAGAGTTTTAATCAACCACCTTTCGTATTAATTGTTGTGTTTGTTTAATCAAATCATCTATAAGTAAGACTCTTGAACTTGCAGAAACACAAGTCAAGAGCACTCTCTATTGAAGAGCATCTTAGGTTTGCACAACCCTTGCATTAGTTCATCTAGATTAGATAAGTCTTTTGAACCACTGTCATAAGACGAGGTCAAGAGCGCTCTTTGTCGAAGGGTTTTAATTAATTAACTTAATAAAATTTGCAACTCATGCCCCTTTAATTAATTTACCCCCCTCCCTCCTTGCTAGAGTATGCTCTGACCAATCCTAGATCGGAGTACCCAGAAACGACACTGGATCTTTAAACCTCACAAGAGTAACCTAATAATATTTAAACACCCCATAACCAATGCACTAGCATTGTAGGGATTCTTCCAAATTACTTTCTAGTAGAGGCGCCAGAACCTCCCGCTGTCATAGATTCTCAGCTAGCTAGTCACTTGACAATATCAGCCTGGGATACTGGGCGGGGCTGACATGTCTTCAATGGAGGCAACTTAGAAGAGTCTCCCAGCTTCGAGAAACCTTTTTGTTGACACCCTAAAGCAAGACCACTGTTAAAAAAATCTTTTAAATTACAAAGAGCACTTGCAAAACCTAACATTCACTGGAATCTTTTGGGATTCACATCTTTCTAAAAACGTAGCATCTCCAATAATTTTACTCCATAGGTACTAGTTCCATCTTTTAGCATTGTTGATAATCTAGGCCATTTGTCTATTGAATGTTTGCTTATAAGTCATATCTGTGAATGCTTTATTTATTTTCGTGAATTGCTCAAATATTTGTCTATCTTTTAATTCCAATGATAGCAATGTGAATTGCTTTGTCTTGTGCTCAATTCATCATATTAATCATCTAAAATCACAGAAACTCCTAAACAACACCCATTCGCATCTGAAAACATTTAAAACTTAACTTAAACAATGAGCCATATAAAACTCTTTGTTAGGGACTACCCCCCTTGGCTTCGTTCGGAGTTAGCCTAAATAGAGGAGCTAGGATTAGGTGACAATACCTAGCTCTGTGATTTCCCCCAAGGTCACACCTCTCCAACTTTTTCAAGTGAGGAGACATCTTTCGGAAGATTTATGCTACTGGTGTGCAATCGGCGGAAAACAAGGTGAATGGTGCCATCATGCACAAGATGTCTGATGTAGTGCATATGGATCTCAATGTGTTTGGTTCTCTGTCTCTGAACTAGATCATTGCAGATTCGAATGGTACTTTTATTATCACAATAGATAGTTGTTGAGTATTCTGATTCGAAGCCACACTCACCAAGTAACCCCTGCAACCATAAGCATTGAGTTGTTGCATTTACAACTCCTCTGTACTCTGCTTCTGTAGATGAGAGTGCAATGGCACTCTGTTTCTTACTTGACCAGCTGATTGGTCCTTCAGAAAGCATGAACACATATCCTAATGTTGACTTTCTACCTATGTTGTCACTTTCCCAATCACTATCGGTAAACCCAATCAAATCAAGATCAGATTTAGCTTTGTAGAAGATCCCATGAGTCCTTGTTCCCTGAACAAAGTTAAGGATCCTTTTGGATTCTCTCCAATGGATCTCATGAGGTTGATCCATGTATCTTGAAGCCACACTTACTGCATAAGCAATATCAATTTGAGTATGTGTAAGGTACAGTAAACACCCAATTAGTTTCCCATACAGTGTATTATTTACCATAGGTGAAGAATCTGCTTCTTCAAGCTTAACTCCTGAAAGGAAGGGAGTATTGCTTGGCTTGCAATATTTCATGTTGAACTTGTTCAACAAATCAAAAGCATACTTGTACTGATGTACTTTTATTGCATGTTTGGTTTGAGCAATCTCGAGACCCAAGAATTGGCTCAATAACCCCAAATCAGTCATAGAAAATGCATTGTTCATTGCATCCTTCAAGGAGGAAATTTCATCCTTTGAGCTTCCTATAATGAGAAGGTCATCTACATACAATACAATAATCATCAAATAACCATGAATCAGCTTCAAATAAACATTAGGATCTGACTTGCATTGAACAAAATTCAATGATAGCATAAAGCCATCAATCTTGGCATACCAAGCCCCAAGGGCTTGCTTAAGCCCATACAATGATTTCTTTAGCCTACACACAAGAGATGGATTAGTAGAAAATCCTTGAGGATACTGCATGTAAATATCTTCAGTAAGATCTCCATTCAGGAAAGCACACTTCACATCCATGTGATGTACCTCCCACTGCTTTGAAGCTGCAATGGCTAAGGCTAGCCTGACAGAGTCCATCTTTGCCACTGGTGCAAAGGTCTCATTGTAGTCTATGCCATGTACCTATGAGTAGCCCTTGGCTACCAATATTACCTTATATTTCAAAGGTGAACCATTAGCACTAAACTTGGTTTTGTAAACCCACTTACATTGAACTAGCTTCCTTCGTGGGGGAAGATCAACCACCTCCCAAGTGTTGTTCTTCTGGAGTGAGCTAAACTCTTCTTTCATGGTTGTTTTCCATCTTGGATCATGTGCTGCATATTCATATGTCTGTGGGTCTGATTCAACCATCAGATATCATTTCTCTGCAAACAAAGGGTCTTTCATACACAAAGCACTCTCAAACTGAGATCTAGTCCTCCTAGGATCACTAGGATTTCCAGCTAGTTCTCCAGTTGCATGAATGGTCTTTGCTGCCCATTTTGGTCTTGTAGGACTATTAGGATCTGCAATTAAATAATCATTATCAGACATATCAGAATAATCAAACTCAACTATCTCTTGACTTACATTCAATGGTTCTAGTGGTGAAGAGGATTCTCCAACTTCCACTGCTGCTAAAGGCTCTTCTTGGAACTGAACACTCCTTTCAATGAAGGATTTGTTTGTGCTCAAATTGATCAGCTTGTACCATTTTGAATTTTCAGAGTACCCAACAAATAGACACTCTTGTCTTTGGGGCTACAAAGCCTTCTTCTTTTCTGTTGGAATTCTAGCCCAAGCCCTTGAGCCAAAAATCCTAAAATGGGTCACATCTGGCTTGTGCCCACTCCATGCTTCGAAAGGAGTCATACCATCAATATTTTTATGAGGCACCCTATTCTTGATATAGGTTGCATAGTTTATAGTTTTGACCCAAAACTTTGGTGGCAAATTCTTATCCTCCGTCATGCAGGTTGCCATCTCTTTCAGTGATCTGTATTTCCTCTCAGCAACACCATTTTGTTGTGGTGTGTAAGAGATAGAATGCTGCATCTGAATACCTGCATATGCACAATATTGAATGAACTCAGATTTGATATACTCACCACAATTGTTATATCTAAGGACCTTGAGTTTCCTCCCATATTGTTTTTCAACCAAAGCCTTAAAGACTTTGAAGAGGCCAAAAACTTCAGATTTGTGTTTCAGGAAGTAAACCCAGCAGAACCTGGAAAAGTCATCTATGAATGTCAATGCATATTTGGCCTGACTCATTGACATATGAGGAAATGGGCCAGCAACATTACTGTGGATCAACTCAAGAGGTGCAGAGGTTCTCTCATGACTAGCTTTCTCACATTTATGCTCTGGGTGTTTTCCTAAGATGCAACCTTGGTAGACTCCTTTGGAAAACTTAATATTGGGTAACCCTATAACCATTTATTTTTCACAAAGATTAGAAAGATACTTATAGTTAATACAACCAAATATTTCATGCCAAAGATTGCTTGCCTCATTAGCATGAATCAGAAGAGCAGAGGGGTTTGCGTAGGGAAGGAAGTGTGAGAACATGTATACCTTAGAAGTGTGATTTGCAACTCCTTTTGCAATGGATTTACCACTTGAGATCTATGTGATCTCAACTTCATCAGGGTTGATTATGACCTTCTTTCGAGACCCTATGTGGGTCATCTGATACACTGATAAGAGGTTAGAGGCAAGACCTGGAACATACAATACATTGCTGAATTTACCATGGTCAAGATCAATCCTCCCTTTGCCCAAACTTTCAGTGAGAGAGTCATCTCCCAGTACTATTGGTGGACCTTTCAACATTTCAAGAGAGGTGAATGCCTACTTGGTCGAAACCATATGTCTTGAAGCTCCAGAATCAATGATGAAACTAGGTGAGCTTGATGTGGTAGCAACCAATGCATGAACTCTCTCTCTGTCTTCTGAATTTGATCCTCCTTCCCTCTTCTTTGAGCTATCAGGAAGGGAGATGCCATTCTTCTCCAGGAGTTGGATCAGCATGTCAGATTGCTTCTTCATGCAGGAGCTTTCAGGATGATTTCCCTTGCTGCAGTATGTGCATTTGCTCATTTCTCCTTTGTTCTTCTTCTTCTGGAAGTTATTCTTGGAACCTTGGGGCTCCTCTGAAGACTTGTTCTTATCTCTCTTTTGCTCAGGTGGCTTCTTAGCTTTATTCTTTCCTTTTGAATCCACTCTTGAATCTCCAGCAACCAGAGCTTGGTCTTTGGAAGGTTTGATGGTGCCCATAATCACCAATTTATCTTTTTATTGTGTGAGAGATTCCATGAAATCTACAAGGCTATGCATTTTCTAGGTTCGAGCTGTCAACAAGTTGTGGCATGGAAGGTCAAGACAAACACTGAATAGCCAGGGCCAAGCTTCGAGAGTAATAAAGTAAAATTGATTCCAAGAGGTTTCCCAAGCGCTCCATGACTCAGTTTTAGCAAGTTTGACCACTTTGGACATGTGGAGGATAACTTGCATAAGGTGGAATATGGAAACTAGGCAAATAAGATGAAAATGGATTAATTAATGTCTAAGGTAGCTAACTATGGGTTGATTATTCTAACAATATCTCCTGGTGGTGAAGTAGTAAGGTTAATGTATCAATTGGAATTTATTACCACGAATAATACTATAGAATATGAAGCTTTGTTGTTAGGTTTGAAAGCTGCAAAAAAATTATGCATTTAGCAGATTTCTGTGTATGGCGACTCCAAGTTGGTTGTTCAGCAAGTGAGGAACAACTATCAAGTAAAAAAGATTTGTTGAAAGTGTGCTGTAATGAAGTATGGGATATGATAGACTATTAATTTGTGTATTTTAATATCACTTATATTCCTAGGGATCATAACCAAACTGCTAATTCTCTTGCCCTAGCAACCACACATTTCAGGATTCCTAAAACAACACAGTTGAAGTATCCTGTCGAGGTTAGGTACAGACCTTATGTGCCTGATAATGTAAAGCAATGGAAATTTTTTGAAGATGATATTGAAATAAAAATGTTCTTATAACTGAGAGGTGAGTTTTCCAATTCCTTAATTGATCAAGAACAAGATGATGAGGTTGAAGAGTTTGAAGGTATTGCAGAAAATGAAATTGTAGGTCACAAGATTATTGAACTTAAAAGTAATTTCATTTCTAAGGGTTTGGTGCCTTTAGAGAGGATATTTTCAAATGATGATACACCTTTAAAACCTGTTGTATAGTCTTCAGAAGAAAATGTAGTGAACTGTAATATTGGCACCCCTGAACATCCTAGAATGGTGAAGATTTCAAAAGCACTCACAACAGAGCAGAGAAACAGGTACATCAAGTTGCTAAAAGAGTATGTTGACGTTTTTGCTTGGTCATATGAAGATTTGAAGACATATGATACTGGAATTATACAGCATAAAGTTCCTTTAAAACCAAATGTTAAACCTTTCAGACATAAATTAAGGAGGATAAATCTAGCCTTGTTTCCAATTATAGAAAAAGAGGTGAAAACATTATTAGATCCTAAGATTATTGTTCCCCTCATATATTATTAATGGGTACCCAATTTAGTTCCTATCAAGAAAAAGAATGGTGAAATCAGACTCCGTGCTAATTTTTGAAATCTGAATAGGTCTTCATTGAAGGATAATTACACTTTGCCTAAAATTAAACAAATATTGCAGAAGGTAGTTAGTGCACAAAGAATTTCTATGGTTGATGGTTTTTCAGGATATTTCCATGCACCCTGATGATAAAAAAAAAAAACTTTTACTACTCCCTAGGTACTTTCATGTACGATAAAATTCCTTTTGGATTAATGAATGTTGGAGCTAATTTTCAAAGAGCTATGGACATAGCCTTTGTAGGGGAAAGAGATAAGTTTATAGTGATTTACTTAGATGATATTACAATCTTTTCACAATCAGATGATGAGCATCTAATACACTTAAAACAAACTTTTCTGAAATGCAGAAAATATGGTTTATCTCTCAATCCAAAGAAATCACAATTTGTTTTTCAAGAAGGTAAGTTATTGGGTCATTTAGTTTCAGCTGATGGCATAAGGATTCATCCGAAAAGGGTGAAAGAAATACTGAAAATAAGTTTACCAAGAAGCAAGAAGGATGTACAATCTTTTATTGGCAAAATTAATTTTCTGCATTGGTTCATACCAAATTTTGCTGAGACCATCAAATAGATTACAGCTATGTTGAAGAAAGATTAGGAGGTCAAGTGGACTGCAGAAGCAAAAAAATCATTTGAAAATATTAAGATGGCTCTTACAGAAGCTCCAGTATTAATAAGCCCTGATTTTACAAAGGAATTTTTAACTTTTTCTTTTGCATCTGAAGATACATTGGCTGTTGTTTTATTACAGAAGAATAAGGATGGTCTCGAATAGACTATTTCATTTTTCAGCAAGAATCTCAGAGACTCAGAGCTAAAATACAACACTTTAGAGAAGCAGGCTTACTCATTGGTAAAAGCATTGAATTTTTTCAGAATTTATGTTTTACATTCCAAGGTTATTGCTTATGTTCCTAATGCTTCCATTAAGGATGTTTTGACTCAACCTGACAGTGAGGGAAAAGGAGGGAAGTGGATTGCAAAAATAATGGAATATGATGTGGATATTAGACCTACAAAGCTAGTAAAGGGACAAGGTTTAGATAAATTGCTAGTGGATTCAAATTGCCAAGCTTTAGGTCTACATCTCATGATAGAACAACAGTTGTTTTGGAAAGATCTAGGAGGTATTTTACTTATATGTTTGGATAAATCAGAAACTGGAGAAGTAATATCTGAATCACATGAAGGTGCTTGTGGGGGACATAAGTTCTAGAAGGAAACAACATATAAAATTCTAAGAGCTGGATACTATTGGCCCTCTTTATTTACTGATGTATATCAGCAGGTAAGAGCATGTATCCCTTGTCAAAAGTTTGCTGGTAAACAAAAGTTTCCACCATTACCATTAAAGTCAATTGCAGTTAATGCCCCTTTTCAGCAATGGGGTTTGGATTTCATAGGAGATATAAATCCATCTTCTTCAGGGAAGCATAAGTGGATTTTGACTGCTACAGATTTCTTTACTAAATGGGTAGAAGCTATTCCCACAAGAAAAGCAACAGATAAGGTGATCATAGATTTTATTGAAGAAAATATTCTCAGTAGATTTGGATGTCCTCAAAAATTATTGATTGATAATGCTAAAGCTTTTAAATCGAAGGCCATGGGGGCATTTTGTGAAAAGAATGGAATTATGTTGAAACACTCAACACCTTATTATCCTCAAGGAAATGGATTAGTTGAGTCATCTAATAATAATATCATTCAGAGTATCAGGAAATTATTGAAGAAAAATAAACGATCATGGGATACAATGTTAAAATATGGATTATGGGCAGATAGAACAACAATTAAAAAATCCATTGGAACCTCTCCTTTCCAATTAATATATTGTGCTGATGCAGTTTTTCCTGTTCAGTTGGGTATCGCAGTGAAGAAATTTTTTCAAGATTGTCAGGAAGAACCTAATGATATGCAAAGAAGAATTTATGCACTGATAGAGTTACAGCAGAAATGGGAAACAGTAAAAGAAAAGGCTCAGCTATATAGGTTAAAGATCAAAGAAAGATTTGATAGAAAGATCAAAGAGAACACTTTTTCAGTCAGAGATATGGTTTTGAGATGGGATGCTAGGAAGGAGCAGAAAGGAAAGCATGGCAGGTTTGATAGCATTTGGTTTGGTCCTTTCATAGTATCAAATATTCTAGAAAACAATACTTTTGTACTACAGACTTTGGAGGGTGAGGAATTGTCTAATCCAGGTAATGGATGATTCCTCAAGTATTTTTACAGTTTTTGAGATGGATATTGGACTTTCATTGTATATAATGGTGTGAATAACAGAATAAGGACTCCATAACCCAATGGAAATTTCGTAGACTAGCAGGAAGCAACACAGAAGGCACTGGTCTACAAGTTCTTGAAGCCTCATAGGGAGGACTTCACCCCGCAGAAGGAGCTAGATGTTAGAGCTTGTTTTTGTTTTCCATATTTTAATACATTTGTTTATGTTTTGAAGCTTGGTTTTATTCATTTCTCCTATAAAATTTTGTTTCTTAGGATAGTTTGAATCTTTTTCCTTTAATTTTCATGTTTATTTGATTTCTTAGTTTTATTTTTCAAATTTTGTTTTGTTTATTAGAATTCATAGTTAGAGGGATTATAAAATGCTTATATGGATTAAAAGTTTTTGAAAAATAACATAAAATCTTGATTAAGGTTCTTGAACCAAGGTTAAACCATTATCATGAGTTTTATTTTTGAAAATCATTAAAGCAGACTTTCTTGTAGCGCAAGCCTAAAAAAATTGCACACATGCACTACAAGAAAGTCACACAGTTCAAAAATCATCATTTTTGGGTTAGATTTTCTGAAATTCTCACACATGGGATGTCACTCATACAGGATTGATGGGTTTGATACGTGTTTCCTATAGAATGATCATTGTGACAGGTGTGAATACGTCAAGCAAATCGTCATGAGGGAGAGTCACAGTAGTCTGTTGCAGAGTGATGGAATAATGATGGTTGAAGATAATGAGACAAATGTGCCTTGAATATCATATCCCTTGAAGTGCAAGTAGAGTAGATGAAGTTCATGATGAAGAATTAGCAATCTGTAATCCAATTTTGAAACAGGGTGAAAAACTAGGGCTTTGAGGAACGGTCATTTGGAGTTATCGAAGTGGTCAGAGAAGATTTAGGAATTCAATTGGACACTTGACAGTCAAGAAAACAAGATTACAACACCTGGATTCATCACTTTGAAAGGTTGGCTACGAATCGTTACCAAAGTTCATAAATTTGAGGTTTTTCTAAGCAGAGGACTAATGATAGAACTGATTGAAGATTATTGGTTTATAAACCTAATTCATATTAAATGACGAATTCTGTGTCAATGGAATTAATGTATTTATCGGTTTAAAGGAGAGAGTTCAGTTTAGGGTTTTAGGTTTCTTCATATAGCATTGTCTGCCAAATTTTCAAGACTTGAAGAAATCCAAAGTTTGTTTTATTGACATAAGCTATTTGACAATTGTTCAAGATGAAAAAATGTGGTAAGACTAATAGAGCAGAACCTTCAGATATGAGCTGGGTTCAAACTTTTCCAGATTGTTCAAAATTGTTTTCAGAGGTAGGGTGGTTAGTGTTTTTTGAAAGAATTGAAGGTTATCATTCAGAAGTTTCTTATAAATTTTCTCAATGTTTGGATAAGGATATGGTGTCTTTTGATACTTTGAAGTTTAAACTGACCAGGGAATTATTTGCAGAAGCTACAGGAATTCTAGATGAAGGTGAATTCTGGTTTTAAAAAGTGCCTTTCACTTTTGATGCTTAGAGATATCTACTTCCAGATGTAGTAGAAGATTGGGGAAAGAGAGTACCTATTCAAAAGTTTAAACTAGAATGTATAGAGCCTATCAAAATATTACAAAGCTATATCACTTGTGAATGGAGATATGCTTTTGTTTTTAACTATCATTTTAGATTCCTTCAACATATCAGTCATGAATCCAAAATGAATCTCCCATTGTTCTTCTTCAAAAGTTTACAAAAGATGTCTAGCAGGGTGAAAGAACATCATGATCACACCAAACAATCAGTCTTTCATCATGGGATTATTAAACTTGTCATAAGCACTATACTTTAGAAAAGAGAGAAGACATGGGAATATATCCTATTTTGGTCTAGTTTCCAAATAGAGAAGGAAGAGCAGTCTCAGAAGAGACAGTTAGATAAAGGTTAGAATTTGATCAAGAAACTCAAAAAGAAAGTCACAGTCATGCATGAAGAAGGTGGTGAACCACAACAATCTTTGAATCAAAAAGATGAAAACATTGAAATTGAACAGCAAATTAATGTTGAGAAAAACAAAATTTCAAAGTCAGAGGCGAAGGAAGTTGAGCTTGTAGAAGATGTTTCTCCTGAATAAATAAACCAAATTGTAAATGAATATGTGAAGAAATAGGAACAAGCCCCTATTATAGTACTCTCCGAGGAAGAAGAAAGTGTTGATGTATATGTAACTTCGGAATGTATTCTTCTATGTATCTTATATATTGTAACCCGATGTTTATTCCAGGATGTTTCTATTATGTATTTGAGTCATGTTGTCGTGCCCTGATGTTTCGATTGGGAGGATTAATAATGTAAACAAGTCTTGTCAAGTCATTGTGTAAGTCCCCACAGTTTTGGGGCACTTGAGTTATTATACACTAATTAAGGTGTAGGCTTGAGTAGTAATTATTAGGTTGAGCCTAAGTGTGAAAAGGAAATTCAAGTGAAAGGATGAATATAAATAGAGAGTGAGAGTCACTCTATTTATCACTTGTGAAATATATCACTTGCTCTCCCAAGTGTGGCGCACTACTGGAGAAGGAAATTTTGGGACTAGACAAAAGACAGAAGACTACTGCTGTTTTGGGAGATCTCTTACTGTTTTGGTGTTGATTCTATCTTAGAGGAAGTTGCGGGGTTTTCTACTTTATGGTTTCCCTGAGGAAAACTCTTTGTGTCTCTTGTCTCTTGTGATGTGCTTGTGTTTTATTGCTGTGCTTGTTATTCTCTCAGTGAAAAGATCCTAAGATCATAATGTTAGCTTAAATATGATGAGAAACTAACATGGTATCAGAGCTAACCTGAGAAGAATACATTGTGCAGCTATAGAAACTAGGGATTCCTAGTTTTTGGACCTTCCTCCATATATTTTCAGCAAAATTAAGGTGTAACAACTCTCCTCCTTAGGGCGCATCTTTTTGTCGAAGCGAAATTTGATTCCGAGCATTTTCAGTCTTCGATGCGGAAATTAGGGATTTCTATAGAAGAGGAATTTTTGAGTGAGACCTACATAGGATTTTTCTCCTCATTAAAACCGAAGTTTAGAGACCTGGATCAAGAAATTTGGTTGGGTGAAACTTTGCGAAAGTCAAACCCTAGTTTTACCCCGAGCTAGGAAGAACCCTAAATACTAAAACTGATACATTTTGGTACAGTCGCTATATTCCGAGATTGGTGAAGTATCAGAAGCTAAAAGTTGCAGAGACCAAATATACAAGCCTAATGAACATTGTGTCAAAAAATAATCCTCATATTCGCTATATTCTGGGAGATATGATCTCTCCAAGTTAGGCTTCCAGCCTCTTCCAGAATTCATCCCTACACAGGACATCTGGGGAGATCTGCAATATCGTGAGCTACAGAGGTCCAAATGGAATTCCTGAAACTATTCCAGAAATTTGACAGACTTTAATTTTGGTGGTCCGAATATCAGACTCAGAAGATGAACCAGTGACACGTGGCATGCCCTACAACTTCGCTGTTCTAAACAGTCTTGTAACAGGTCACCTTGGGAAAAGGATAATAAATCCCAAATGGTGAAACCAATTCTGATGAAACCTATGGTATTAGATCCGGGACATGCGATTTTACTGCAGTGATAAATTTCAGACATAGAGGATTAGTAATTTCAGAGATATCATAGAAACAGTAACAGGAATTTCTGCAGAAGAAATCAGAAAATTAGGGCTTCCTGTTCAGGGAGCTTCCCTCCACTGTTTTCAGAAAAGGAGTACATTGGCCAGCTCAATTTTAAGAGATCTATCTATTTGTCCAATCATATCTGAAAGATTCCAAGTTTTGAAAATTAGGGTTCCTACAACAAACCCTAGATCAACGAACTCCGGGACAAGGACGGACACCTCAAATCGGTAAGATCTAATATTTTGTATTTCCATTTGAGGTTCTCATTTCAATATGATCTATCACAATAGATTGATGATAAGCTTGGCGAAGTTGACAAATTCCAAGCATAGAAGTATTTGATCTCTCTGAAGAAACTGGATTGGACACCTACATGAGTATAGAGGTTCCAGTTTCAGAGGGAGACGAGGCCAAAGAAGACATCATGCTCATGCTGCAGAGGATGATGAACCATCCAGAAAGAGATCCATATATGAAAGTGAATATTCTTCAAGTGAGGATGAATATGTTCTGATATCAACTCTCACAGGTAACATAAATCATGGAAATGATGATTGGCTTATAGATAGTGGGGCTTCCAAACATATGACGGGATTCAAGGAATCCTTTGTAAGACTGTCAGACATGAATCACCTCACAAGGTGAAACTAGGAGATGACTACCAATATCCAATAAAAGGTAGTGGGGAATATTCATACAAGCTAGACTCTGATAAGTCTCTAACAATGAAAGAAGTATTGTTTGTTCCAGGACTTAAGAAGAATCTTCTATCCATTTCAGTCTTGGATGCAAAAGGAATGTGGGTTGCATTCATAGATGGTCAAGTCATCATGTGGCCAAAAGGAAAGAAAATTGATGATGCGGTAGTGATTGGAGAACAAGAAGGAGGCTTGTACAAATTGAAGGGTCATCTAGAACAAGCCTTGATCCATGATATGGTAGAGCCAAATGAGCTTTGGCATAGAAGGCTTGCACATGTGCACTACAGAGCACTACCTATTGCATTCCAAACAAAGCATGATGGAGTTTGCAAAGGATGTGCGAAAGGGAAGAATACAAAGAAGACATTTCCTAGCAGCAAAAGAAAAGCCAAAGGCATTCTAGAAATCATCCACTCCGATGTATGTGGTCCAATGTCATCAAATTCACTAAGCGGGTATGCATACTATGTTTCTTTTATTGATGATTTTTCTAGAAAGACATGGATTTACTTTATGAAAAGACAAAGATGAAGTGTTCAACAAGTTCAAGGAATTCAAAGCCTTGATCAAGAACCATACTGAAAAGAAGATTAAGACCATTCGATCAGATAATGGTGGAGAATTTACTTCGAATGAATTCAAAGAGCTATGCAAAGAAGCAGGGATTAAGAGGGAGTTGTCAACTCCTTATAATCCACAACAGAATGGGGTTGCAGAACGGAAGAACAGAATTTCAAGCTATTTGAAGGGAAGAACAAAAATCAAAATATGACCTAAAGAATCGAGTTGAAGAATGTGAAGATCTACAATGCAGAGACCATGCAGTCATAAGAGTCTCTCAAATCAAGAACAACTTGAAGCGGTAAAAGAAAAAGTGAAGAATGCAGAAGTGATGATGGCCACCTTGAATGGCCTCCCAAGATCGTGGAATTCATTCCAGGAATGTGTTCCAGAAGGAAGTGATTACTTTCAACAAAATTTGGGAAGAAGAAGAAGCTTGAATCATAAGAAGAGAAGAGAAGAGGGGAGCAATTGAAGATCAAGATATTGCCATCCAAAGAAGATCCCTAAATCAATGAGGAATATGAAGAACTCAACTCTTGAAGAACTTATTATCCACCTTAGCTTTTGGATAAGAAACGATGCTATTATGAATGAAGAAGACGATGAAGCTGAA
>LPNX011144492.1:237941-281901 GCA_001517045.1 Pseudotsuga menziesii
CATCACTTTCTCTCCCTAGTGTGGCGCACTACTGGAGAAGGAAATTTTGGGACTAGACAGAAGACAAAAGACTACTGCTATTTTGGGAGATCTCTTATTGTTTTGGTGTTGATTCTATCTTAGAGGAAGTTGTGGGGTTTTCTCCTTTATGGTTTCCCGAAGGAAAAATCTTTGTGTCTCTTGTCTCTTGTGATGTGCTTGTGTTTTATTGTTGTGCGTGTTATTCTCTCAGTGAAAAGATCCTAAGATCATAATGCTAGCTTAAATGTGATGAAAAACTAACAGAAAGATCTCTATCTAATGAAGATAGGGTTCATTCTAAATAGGAGATACGTACCCATTCTGAAGAAGAGATAGTGTCACGAAGGAAGAAAATGAAAGTTGTTGAACTAGATTCAATTACACATCAAGGGAAAGATTTGAAAATGTTAGGAGAGGTTGGAGCAGTTTGGAGGCCCAAGACAAGGCCAAAGAATAAAACTCAGGTTAAATATGAAGAAGCTGCTAAACCCTAAACTGGATGAAAAGAAGATTACAATAATTGAAGATTCATCATCTCAGGAGAAATTAGAAGATAGTGAAGATGAAAACAAAAAGGTTATGAAGGGTTAAAAAAAATAGTTTCAGAAGATAAACTAGTTTTCACTGATACCAAGATCTTAGAAATATTCATGGAGGTTCGAGAGAAGATGATTCTAGAACAGCATCAAAATGATTTGAAGAGTTCTTGTATTGAGAAAGGAGAGGTGGCTGAGAAATCAGTTAAGTGCAGCATTAAAACTGAAGAGTATTCATAAATTCCAATGACCTTGATAGAGCATATGGAAGAAGATGAAGAAATTTTTAGGAAGCTAAAAATCCCTTGGATACCTAAAGGAGTGCAGCCAGTGTTATAAGGAAAAGACATGGATTCTGAAAATGAAAATTTCCAAAGGAGTATCAAGCAATACAAGCATCAAATTGAGTACCTGCATGAAAGCAATGAAGGATTAGTGACTGCAAATAAAATACTAAGAGAAGATTTGGAAGAAGTTAATAATCACTATTAGGAGTTGATTTCAGTTTCTAAAGAAGCTTTAAAAAGAAAAAGACATACAGAGAACCAGTTTACATAACTAAAGCAAACTATTCAGGAGCTAACATAGCAGAATGAAGAGTTGACAAGAAGAGTTGCATATTTGGAAGTAGATCACCAGAAGGCTAGAAGGAAATCCCAGGCTTCAGAGGGAATTGCTCTTTTAGCAGAGGCAGCAAAAGACTTGTAAAAGTACTTTAAGAAGAGTAGTTATTAGTTAGTTTGAAAAAGTTATTTAATTTTTGTATAATTATAGTTTATATTGAACAATTTGATAGATGACCTAAAAGTAGTTTTGGATCAGTTATATAACTGTTTTTGAAGGAACAAGATAAATGTAATTCTGGGAAAGGACCAAGGGTTCTATTTTTGTTGCAAGGGGAGGCTATCAGGCTGTGGTTTATGAGCTAAGTGTAAAAAATCTTATGTGTTTTTGATGACTGAATTATGAAATATATGCAATTATAATCCCTTTTAGACTATTGACTGGTTTCATTTCTGATTTGTGTTTAATCACTCAGTTAGTATACTCATTTCCTGTTTAAGGTTTTTATGCATGAAATGCCTGTTAATTGTGGGTGGAACTCAAGACTGTGATTATTATGTTTGGTTTATGTTATATATATATTATGCATCTCGGTCCTTCAAATGTTCATGATTTAGTGTTTTCTTTGGTTTCATGAAGTTTCTTCCCTCTTGTCTACAAACTTTACAACCAAAACCCTAGAAAAACCTATTTTATTTAATTGTGTTTATTGAGATTGTGTTGGCTTGTTCTCTCGTAGTCTGGGAATAGTTTCTGGCACAAACACTTTGTTTGAAAGAATAGATTGCTTGATTATAGAAAAATCCATAACTACAAGGCACCATGAATAAGTAGCTTCTCGAGACTGCAACACATGTCTTTATGAATGTAATATGTATTTTGTTTTCCCAAATTTCTCCACAATTTTCCACTGTTCTATATTTGGAGTGGCATACTCTGTCATCTCTCTTATTGAAACCTCCAAATCCACATAAGATTCATAAGACACAACTGGTAATCCTTTTTTAATAATTAAAAACCTGTCAAATATTTCAAAGTCTTTTGTTAACTTTTCAACAATGACCTTTCCTATTAATCCTTTGACTAAATATTCAAATTTAGAATGATCCATGTGATTTTGTACCAACAAGCTATGAGATTGTTCCTGAGAAAAAAATCATCCTTCATCATCCCAAAAATAAGGGAGACCGTCATCAAATAAATTTTGAAAAGCATCCTTGAAATCTTTGATTTGATAAGACCTTTGATTCGCTTTATCCTGCACAACTTTCATAAGTTGATGTTTATTGATAAAATTCTTCTCCCATAACACAATAGCTACCCTATCTTTGATCCCAATATCCTACAGATTTTGATATGTCAGAGAATTCAAAAAATTCATAGCATTATGAGCAGTGTTCAGAGATTTCTTTTCCACGGTTTCATTTGCTAATTTTAATCTCTAAGCAGCCAAATTTACCAATGCACTTTCATCATCGATAAAATTTAAATAATTTCTAAATTTAGTGATTTCTATAGACAAAGTATCCCAAATCAAATGTTTAACTCCGTATAAATGAGCTTTTCCTATATTTCTCTCTTTTAATTCATTGAATTTTTTCTATAATTGGCTCTTCTCATTCCATGCTTTATTCTTCTCTTCAATACTTTTAGCCAATTTTGACTTGATCGTTTCATTCTCATCCTTTAACCCTTTAAATTCCACTTCTTTCAAACTTACCTGAGACATAGGAACTAGTAAAGCATCTACAGAAAATTCATTTAATGGTTTTTCAACATTAACAAGGGGTTCATTTGTATCAATGAAAGGTTCATTCATTAATTACTCCATAACCTCTTTTTCATCATTCTGATCTTTATTTAACCTTGCAATCTAAGCTATCAACTTCAGCTTTTTCTATTTCCCACTTGTCTTTATCCTCCTGCATCTTCAATAATTTCCCTTTATAATCCATCATTCCTGGTAGACTTTCTCTTTTTCTTCCTGTAATGCAAACAATTCTAAATATTGAACATGTTCAGTGTTATGGAACTTGAGTTTCTTTTTCAACACTTGAATGGTATTATATTTCTCTTTCAGAAGTTTCTTTGTCGCTTGCACATTATTTGTTTCAGTCCCTAAGCTTATGATATCTCCCTCTAGCTTCTTTATTTGAATCAAATTGGCTTTATTTTCAACTTTCTCATGTTTTAATTGAATTTCCATTTTATCTACAAGAAATTGCAATCTAGTAACTTTCACAGTTGCATGTAACAAATCAAAATAAATGACATCTTTGGTTTGTTTGTGGAGCTGTATTTTATCAGGGACGCTAATTTTATCCAGCTTCACCTCCATCTCAGACACCTTCTTATCACATACCACAACAAATTTTAGGGTATTTCTCTCTCCATCTCCAGTGGAAATAAATGAAGTTTTTTTATTGATTAATTTTCTAACTCGAGGTAGAAGTTTTTTAGTTTCCTCCAATGACTAGATTTCTTTATCATCATAACTCGACATCAGCTCTGTCCTAGTTTTGTAACGAGAACTAGATTCTATTTTTCCTTCATCTCCAAAAGAATATTGTTGCATTTGCACTGACTTTTTCTGAAACAAAACCATTTTTTTTAAGTCTTCTGAAAATATTTCTTCTGAAATGGTTAGCTCATTTTGAGGATGCATTTTAATTTTTTTTATTGGAAATCTCTTCATCTACATCCATGCCATCTGATTCAGAAAGAGTCCTTTTATTCATAACATCGGAATTAACAGGCATTTGAACTTTTAAAGCCAATTTGTCCCTCTTATCTTCATTAACTTCTGTCATCTCTTCTTTGATAACTTCTGCATTTTCTCCAAAATTAGACAGATTTTCCATTTTATCTAATCCCTCAACAATTTGATGATCAAATTCCTTGTTTTTGTTCAGTTGCCTTCTCTGAGAAATAATCTAGTGTGGGTCATAATTCATTTTTTCCTCTTTTTGAAAGTCCATAACTTCCAATAATTTCTCAATCACCAACATAGTGATTTTATTCCTAAAAATGAAAGGACCCACCTTGAGAGGGAATTTTACATTAGAAGATTTTTTAAACGCTCTGAAGTGTTCCTCTTCTACACACAACCTTTGTCTCATGAACTCTAATGCAAATACTCTTGATGTTAAAACGGCTGGTAACCTGTATGGTTCTCCAGTGAATCCATATACTCTTATAAAAGTAAATTCTTTGTGTAAAAACCAATCTCCTGTTCTGTCTTGTGAAAAAGATTGTAACATTATTCTCATGTCTTCCAATACCCTAGGCAAGACATCATAGAAAATCATTTTATATATTTCAGCCATAATTGTATTCACAAACTCGAACATGTTGATCTGTTTTGGAAGGTCTGGAGAAAACATGGTAGATAAGAACAGTAACTCTGACGCATTTGAACATAATAACATGTTCAACAAATATGATTGGTATCTAAAAAACCTAACCTTAGGAAACTCAACTAACTGGGTATGGATTACTTTGACTAAAAACTCATCAAGATTGAAACAAGGGACTAAATTTGATTCATGATCAATCGAACCTATACTTAGCAAAAAACCCAAAATGACTTCACTCACATGCTTATCATCATCTCTTCATCTACGTCCACGCCATCTCCTTCAGAAAGAGTCTTTTTTCATAACACTGGAATTAACATACATTTGAACTGTTAAATCCAATTTGTCCCTCTTATCTTCATTAGCTTCTATCATCCCTTCTTTCATAACTTCTACATTTTCTCCAAAATTAGATAGATTTGCCATTTTATCGAATCCCTCAACAATTTGATGATCAAATGCCTTGTTTTTGTTCAATTTCCTTCTCTAAGAAATAATCTGGTGTGGGTCATAATTCATTTTTTTCTCTTTTTTAAAGTTCATAACTTCTAATAATTTCTCAATCACCAACAGAGTGCTTTTATTCTTAAAAAAGAAAGGATCCACCTTAAGAGGGAATTTTACATTAGAAGATTTTTTAAACGCTCCAAAGTGTTCCTCTTCTGCACACAGCCTTTGTCTCATGAACTCTATTGAAAATACTCTTGACGTTAAAAAGGCTGGTAACCTATATGGTTCTCCAGTGAATCCATATACTCTTATAACAGTAAATTCTATGTGTAAAAACTAATCTTCTGTTCTGTCTTCTGAAGAAGATGTAACATGATTCTCATGTCTTCCAACACCCTAGGAAAGACATCATCAAAAATCATTTTATATATATCAACCATAATGATATTCACAAACTCGAACATGTTGATATGTTTTGGAAGGTCTGGAGAAAACATGGTAGATAAGGACTGTAACTCTGACACATTTGAACACAATAACATGTTCAACAAATATGACTGGTATCTAAAAAACCTAACCTTAGGAAACTCAGCTAACTGGGTATGGATTACTTCGACTAAAAAATCATCAAGATTGAAACAAGGGACTAAATTTGATTCATGGTCAGTCAAACCTATACTTAGAAAAAAACCCAAAATGACTTCACTGACATGCTTATCATCATCTAGACCCAAAACTTGACTAACCATTGACATGAACAATTCGACTTCATCTTTGAAAATACTGACATTGTATGGCAAAAATAAACCCTCTAATGACTAACCAACTTTTAAGATATTGGACAAGAACTGACATCTAACTTCAATTTCACAATTTTTGTACAACTCAATCAAGACTTGTTCATTGAAGGACTCAGGATTTATAGGAAAATTATCAGGAAGGCTTAACATCTCACGGATAGATTTCACATCAATTCTATAGAGGATTTTTGAAGTTGTACGACTCATAATAACCCTCTCAAAATACGAATAACTATTTGCACACCACTCGACGAATTTCAGGAAATGTAGTGTTTGTTCGACAGTAAAGTAATACAGGAAGGAATTGCATACATTTAGGATATAATTTCCCTATGACTTATACTGCCATAAACACTCTTTTGAGACTGATACAGTGCATACTGACATAATAGGGTCAGACACATTCCTTTCTCTATCAATAACTACTTCTTCTCTTTCATCCAGAACCCTGCACAATATCCCTGAATTCTTCTCTTTCTGCATAATAAAACAATGACAATAAGTCTTCAACAGGAATCTCGGAGTTTTAAGGCTTACCTGGTAACTGTCAGATATGTAAGAATTGACTTTCGAAAAATGATGGCGCACTATCCCTTCTTCTTTTCACCGACAACATGCAAACAAAAATAACTTTACCTTGGTCAACTCACTTTTTATACAATGAATAATGATTTTGCAACCCCCAACAAGTTGTTTCTCCTTTACTACTTTCCGCAGTAGAACTCACTAAAAAACGTCACATGGAAAACCGTTTGAATTCCACTACCACTCATCCCTTTTAATTGTGTTACAAGTTTGAGCCCCGGATTAGACTATAACTGTTGATAAGATTACATCCCTTATTTGAACCGATGGATCAAATCCATTCTACGCAATCCACTAGCCTTTCTCCTCATTCAACCTTGCATCTTCACATCGTGGATTACCTTATGACCATAGATTTAATTTGCTCTATCTCTTGGCCATTGATCTTGTTATCTTATTAACCCATTCCGCTCTCCATCAAAACTTATTTCTGATGCAACTTTTCCCAGCAAATCATTTTGCAACCATAGATCTACAGGATAACAAATATACACCCGGTGATTGTGCAGTAAAATAATCAAAGTGTGCAAATTCATAAAAACTCGAGAATACTAACATTTTACCCAATTTTAATATATGCACTTATCATTTCTTGATCATATCTTTACTTAATTGTTCAACATAGAGGGTGCTAACACTTAGGATATTATACAATCATGGATGGAGCACAACCCTTCCACACCAATCTTAGTTCCCAAGGTAAGAAAAGGATCGTATTCAAATTTAAGTTTGATGGAAAAACTCATTAAGGATTTTAACTGTACAAAGATCACTTTTCAATTGGAAACCCTTTTGCTGCAACCAATTAATTTTCAATAAAACCATTATTTATTTATTTTTCAATCAAGGATTGTATTCTAGGCACACAATTGCTTCATTTTATGCTAAAAGTTGCAATCACAAACACTTTTTGCTTGATATCATTATATTCACAGTCGGAGGGATCACGAAAACCCCTGCAAATGTACCTATAAAACCCTTATCATGAAATAGGAAGCAAAGAAGAGAAAGATAAATTACTTATATGTTGTTTTTGTTTTTAAGTGCAGGAAATACCATTGATTGTAGGGTTTGTAGTGGCCCCAACTTGTTGGCACAAATATACATAATTCAGGTGTGGAAAGCATTCAAATTCCACCCACCGACTCCTTGTTTGCGCAAATTATATGATCCCAAAATCATCATATGCAACCTACAAAAACTAGGAATCACAATGGTAAGAGTTTGCTTTCAAAGTGTTTGTCAAAATTTGTGAATGAGAAAATTTCTATTTCTATTATACAAATCCCAAAATTCAATTATTCTTGTGCTTTTCATTTCTCCATTTTATGGCTTATGTTTTTCCATTCCTGTTAAAAAATTAATGCTCTCAAAATAAATATTCGTGCACCTGTTTTTGTTCCTCAAGAAAGAAAAACTCCTTGGAATGTCCATCAGGTACCATAGATTTAAAAAATCTCTTTTAAATTAAAATTATTTGATGTGCCTTTTTGGCATCTATTCCTTTATTACTAATCAAGGCTTTTGTCTCTCATATATGTTCATTCTCGTCTTTGTCTTCCCAACACATGATTAACGATATATAATATGATTTTGTTTCCTTCATAGGATATAGACTCAAACATGAATATTCAGAGGCTCTAGGCATCTTCTTTCATACCATGCATGAAAAATAGCGTGCACAAATGGTGGAGAGAGAAAATGAAATAAATATTTATATTAACAATGTTGCAATTATACATCTCTTGCACATGATGAACCACAATGGGTGACATGTTGATAGAAACCGTAGTTAGTTAGCTGGTTTGATCAACTATCTTCTAACAATAACATAGAACATTACCTTTCATTGGTCATGTTATCCCCCATTTTTATGGGTATTCGCTTGTGATCATCATTAAAAGTTCAACAGGGGTTACTTGATGCAGGATGGTAAGATTTTTCTCCATTTTGTGATAGATGCAACTACCTATGAGAGGTATGTGTGACTGTTGACTTGGGTTTTAACAATGCTTTAGCACATGGATTGGAATGGTGATGGCTTAAAAGTGCCTTGATTCATCACTTTCTCATCTTAAAGATCCAGTGTCCTTGGTTCTTCACATAATTGACATGAGTACATTTTCTCCCTTGGTGTGAGAACATCCTAAGCATAAAGGGATAGTTTGGAATCACATTTGGGATGATCTCATTTTCTTCAAGAATCTCATTATCTGTTGATTTTGTGTTATTTTCCATAACATAATCTTGATTTGAGAACTTATTAGCTCAATTAAAGTGTCAATATGCATGGACATAAATCTTATTTCAGTTCATTTCCAATGATATGGAATGCTTCCCTTGATTCGGTTTATGTTCATAAGGGATAGCATTTGACATGACCATATCCCACAAGGATTTGGCACTGGAAACACATTTTTGGGTAAAATTGAAAGCTTTTTAGTGTGCCTATCCCAGTGCAGAACAATGACATATTTATGAAAGGATGACTTCTTCATTTTATTGGATGCATTAATCATGTCCAAGTTCCATATCTAAGGAGACATTTTTGTAAATCCAATCATTTTGTATCTATCTTCTACTCACATGAGCATACAAATATGGCCCTATGAAAAATGTTACAATAGTTTGAAGGATTTTTTAATCAGTCTTCACTTTCTTCAGGAGTCTTTTAATAAGTTCTAGTCTCACTTTGAACCACCATCAATGGGATATGTCTCACACATCCTTAAATCCATCATATGAAGTTAATATGAAAAATATATTGCAAATATTACCAGGGAAGTACTTCCCTAGAGAAGGAAGAGTCCAAAAGCAATAAGTTTGTTTCTGAACAGCTAGACCATCATATAGGTTTGACCCTAGTTGGGGGTAACTTGTGGTAGTAGTTGAAGGAATTCATAACATACCGGATTCATCATTCCTTCCAATAAATTAGGGTTTTGTTCGTATCCTTTGATTTGTTGATTTAAAGACATTACTGAGCATTGTGTGGTAGCTAGCAGAGAAAGGGGGCAATCATTGCAAAATTTGTTCATCACCCTGAAACCAACATCTAGTGATATATAAATAAGATATGTAGTGCTTGAAGAACCTTTTTTATTCCATACTTTCACATGCTTGGATGAAAGGGTGTTCACTTGGGAAGACCTCGCTGTAAAAAAAGGGCATGTAGCTAAATCTAATATCTATTTGCAACTTTTCACATTCTTTCTTTTTTATCTATGGACCAGGTCATTCCCTCTCTATGTATTGAGGACAGTATGAGATGGGAAATTGATTGTAGAGGTAGTGCCTTTATCTTGTATAGGGGTATTTTCCATGAGTATAATTTCAAGCAAGGCACTTAGGCTTGTCAGTGAGAAATGTATGATTAGCAGTAGAACTGTAGAATCACTATGAGATTAATCATCATATATTATGAGTGTTCTAGACCAAGAATATTTCATCGTGCTTTGGAGGGTTTTAGTGCTAAGATTCCACAGACTTCCCTACTTGTTTCTCCTTCTTAGACACATATAGAAAAACTTTTATTGTATGGATAAAGGGTTATACCCTGCTGTGCAATCTTGGTAAATATTTAATGGATGCTAAGGAGGTGTTTGTTTGAGTTGGTTAGACCCTTGACATGGTCAAACACCCACCTTTGTTGCTTGTTTCTTCCTCATACTTTATGGAGGTCTGTCATTAGAGGAAATTTGAGGTCTAAAATGGGCCTTCTAAGGAAAATAATAAAATAATAGTTATTAATTTTGGAGGAAGAATGAAAAAAACTACTTTTTGTGTTCGTATTTTCGACATATCTCCCTCTGTGTTTACTCAAATTTTGAGTGGGAGAGCTCGTTGGATGCGAAAACATGTGATGATGACATCATCATCACGTTGTTTCAAGTATTTCTTGTTTTTGGGTTAGCGGGGTCCATCAAAAGTACATAGTGGGGGTACTCGTTGGATGCGGAATTAAATTCTGCATCCAACAAGCTCTCTCGCTTGAAATTTGAGTAAAAACATAGGGAGATATGTCGAAAATACGAACAAGAAAAGTAGTTTTCTTTTATGACAAATATGTCAATTCAACCATTATGGTTGACTCATTTTATTGAAATTCTATTGGTTTTTGAATTCCAACTCACAAAATTTATTGTTGGCGTGTTCTCTTATAAGGCCTATTTTAGACCTCAAATTTCCTCTAATGTGAGTTTAGAATGTTATCTTGTGGACATATTCTTGGTGGGAAATAGCTTAGAGACACTTATTGACAACTAGTGTTTGTACCTACCTTGCAACTTATTCCTTGTTTGTGGAGTTGGTTAGGGATCACTTCATTAGAGGAAGGTCCACACATGACTTTGTGTTCTTTTCATGTTGGGTCGTCCACTTTCTTGAATCCCCTTTGAGAGGAGTGTTGCCATCGTTTTAAGGTTATTTGTTGAGTTATCCAATTGGGAGGATGGGTGCATGGTTCCATGTCTTGTACTAAGGATTTTGTTTCACATGTTAACCACTTCCATGGTGCATCTTTTCTTGGAGAGCCTTTGAAGGCTAGATCATTGTGGAATTATTTTTGTATGCATCCCCCTTTTTGGTCCATTGTGAATCTTTGCCATTGTACATGTGGAATTGACCATTATTTTTCTTGGATCTAAATAGATTTTTTTAGGGTTTAGTGAAGCATTTTTATTTTTTTACTCCACCCTAGGCGAGATCTACGAATTTCTGATTATATTATTGTAAAGGAAGTTGAGCTTATATACTATAAGAGAGCCTCTTCCTCATTCATTTCTAATGTTTGGATTTGGAGGGAAATCCCACAAAGAATTAATGGAATATCTTTTGGCTCTTATGGATGGCTTATGCTAAAGCTATGATGTGGATGTCTTACAAATGGTTTCGTTTACTCTTGGATCAATAGTTGTTTTCATTTGGTTTCATGGTTAAATAGGTGGTGTATTTTCAACTCTTGGTTGTATGCCTTAGGATTCCATGCGTAATGAATATTATGCTCAAGTTAGTGTTGAAGATACCACTCCATCTATTCCCCTATAGATCCTTCCTTGAATTTGGTAGGGATTAGCACTCGATTCCTATAAATCCTTGGATGTTAATAATATCTTCATTACTATCCTTGATTAACCCTATTTTCCCATTTGATAAGACATTGGTCCCTAATCCCATCATCGCCATCATATTTAACTTCAATAAGAAAACCTTGTTTTGCTTTGGTTACTCTTCAAATTCACCTTGTGTTTCATTGCTAAAACATAGTAATTGTATTCAAGGAATCCTCCCTTGAGCTAGAGAAAATATAGCATAAAGAGAAGAAGAGGAATAGGTGGGGTGACATTGGACTCCCTCTTATTTATCTATCATCCATCATTGATTTTAAGGCTTTAATATCAAGAGGCTGATTTGTGTCATAATAGGTCACAGAGTCACATGTCCTTAGCAGATTTTATGTGACATAAAAATTAATCACTCCTAAACATAAATTTATTATGTGTTTCTACTAATAGAGCTTTTGAAAATTCTATGAAATAAATATCAAATTCAATGTATTTTATCATGTCTAATATATGACATTAGGTACAAGGAAAGACTGTAAATTCAACGAGTGTTAATTGAATGCATGAAGTAGATAGCAACAAATGAAAAAAAAATATTTTATTCTAGTAATTTGAGAAGAATATTTCTGCATATTTTTATTTTCTTAGAGATTTATCCTAAATATCTACAAGATTCTAGAAAATTTGGCCTAATACATAATATATATTCTTGTAAGTATGCTAAAAGGATTTGGACTAGAGGCATTTTCCAATTGGTTGGCCCATGCTAGTTTGAACTTCCACTAGCTCTCTCCAAAGATATTCAAAAGTTTTAGTGCTACTTCGTTGCTTTTTTATAAGACTTTTTCGCTATCTCTAGATATCTCATTTCTGAGTAACAATTCCTTTTTCTTGTACTTGATTTATAGTCTCGTATGTGATGAAATGTTAGGAGATAGTTTTATTTTTTACACAACCCACGTTTTTAGAGGATATATATGGATTAAGCACAATTAACATCTTTCTACAGTATTTTTTGGGATAGGCATTGATGAGATCAAACAATTTTTAATGAGTCTACACATGCTAATGGTGATTTCCTCCATCGGTATGTCTTGATTTCATTTCTTTTTGTAGAACGTATGGCATTGTTGGCCACTTCTCCTTATTGGCTTCAAAACGACAACTTGACAATTGGATTGGTTTTGTGACATAAATAGCTAGTGGTTAACCATGTTAATATTAATATTATGGTATTCAAACCACCAAGGATTCCCTCCCTAGGCTTCATTTTTCTTTTAGGGGATATATTGGGGAGGTGCATAAATGCAAGGGCCAATAGTAAAAGAAAGAGGGGATTCACAGTCACTGCTTACCTGTGATATCTCTTACAATACTCAAAATTACACATGTATGATTTGAAGAAAGAACCAATCCCTAAAATCAAATCATTCTTTTGAACCCTAACCGACAACAACCTTCTAAGTTCTAACAACTAAGAAACCAACAAAGAATGGAATGCAGGGGCCCTCTAGATGCCCTCTTTGTGAATTGATGAAGAATCTTGTCTCCATACCTTCTTTGGATGCAGTTTTTTGAAATAAGTGTGTTGTCTATTACTCCTTGAAGAAACTCTCAGTCCTCAGATAAGGCCATGGAGAGAGGCCTACTGCAGCATTTTGTGACATGGAGAGAGGCCTACTCCGGATTTTGTGACATGGAGAGAGGAATACTTTAGGTTCCTAAAAAAGAAACCACTAATTAAAATTATTTGGGTCCCATTGTCAAGATTAATCTGTTCAAATATTTGGCTTGTGATAAATAACTCAAGATTTAACTGAAAGGAATATGATTAATATCCCCCTCTAAGGGTTAGTAAAAAATGACAAATCTCCTAAGAGAATCTACCATGGAAAATTATTTTAGAGAGAGGTCCCTCTCCTCCCTATACCATGGAGATCAATAATGGATTTGATGCTAGGAACTATAGGAATGGATCTCCTTTGGAAAAAAAATCTCAAATCCTCTCCTAGTCTATTTCAGACCAGGGAAAATAATCCCTCTTCTTGGATGGAACAAGTAATGGAAATCCAGACCCCGCTGAATCCATAGGTGTCATTTTCGACCCCAGAGAAATTCAAATAATTAAAGATGCACTCAGACATGCATTTAATCAAAAAACATAGAAGAGGCATTTGCTACCTTAAAAGGTTTAAAATTCTAAAGATCATATGGCTCACCTATAAAGACATCATTTGTATTTTACACTCAACTCTGATTGTCTCTGTAAGACTTTAATTTGATGCCTCCGATAACCGCATTATTTCCATATTTTTAATCAGTTTAGATCATATAAATTCAAGTGAGTATGCAAAAAATTCAATAGTGAGGAAAATATAATGGCCAACAAAGTTGTTGGCCTTGCTGAAGGTAATCTCCTCAAAATTCTTCAAGATGATTCTAAAACAACCACATGATCCCTAATTTTACAAGACTGGAATTTTTTTTATCTTTGCATAATGAGTAGGAGATGACCAAAATGTCAAATGACTCTCTGGGAGATAGCCAAATCCAACAGAGTTGAGGTACCATGTATTAAAATGAGCACATAGATCTGTGGACAAACACACAACTCACATGATATATCACACAATTTACTCAGTTATTGAAGAATGAAACAGTGCAAAAATGGATTGCAACTATGAATGCTTTTCATTAATCAAAGAGTAATTAGATAATAATCACAATGAAGTACAATGGCTTTAATAGCCACAAGCAATTAGAATCCACATGAGGAAATTCAAATTAATTAGACTATGCTTGACTGTAGGTAACCAAGACCTTGTCTAAATCACTATCGGAGGACTCAATAGTTAACTGACCTTGTCTAAACCATAACTGAAGTTCATCAGAGTTCTAAAACATAACTCAAGTGTTACATTCATTGTTGACTAAGGCTAACTGATTGTGGTAGGTGAGAAATGCGCCCCTCCTGAGTTCAGTCAAGTAAACCTAGCGCTAACTGAATGTAGAGGACTAGAACTGAATGTAACTGACTCCTAACTTAGCTTAACCAATCATCAACTGAACTGAACCGACCTTGGTTGGTTTCGGCACTCCCAGTGGCTCCTAAATTGTAGGGATTGGTCTAGGAGGCTCCTAAACTGATGCAATCAAGTGCAATCAAGGCAATGAGCCTCAATTAGTGTTCCCCACACTTTAGTAACTGAAACATATGCCCCAATTAGGCCAAGTGGACCCAATGGTGTTAATGACTATAAATAGACTATATGGACTCCCGATTTAGACATGACTCCCGACTTAGACATGAATCTTGATTTAGACATATGACCAAATTAGACAAGGGAGGATTAATAATCCTAACACCCTCCCTAAATGATAACTTGGACAATCTGTGGGCCCTGGTAACTAAGACCATAGGTCACCCATTACATCAAGTAAAGTAAATTAACTGCTCAAAAACAAGGTGCTGGGGAAAAAACCACATGCGAAAAAATCCCCCCCTCTAATTAAGTAGGTAGAATCAGGATCAATCTAGTTCTTCTGTGCACAAGTATCCTAGGGCCTGGCATGTGAACCTCTCCATCATTATTTCTGGAGGAATCTTTCTCTTTGGAATAATAATGATATGCTCAACTAAATCAGAAATATAGATAGCTGCCAGATGTAGATTGGACCCATGTAGAGCAACTGAAGTCAACTGATAAGTGAGAAAAGGTTCTTGATGATTCAGAACACGTGAGGAACACTAAAGAAACTGATATGTTGCATCCATGAATATAAAACCATCAGTGGTAGGAACATCCCCAAGTGTTAGGAGCAAGTGTCCAAGAGGATGTAGAAAATGTTCCTCTTTACTAGGTCTGTGAGGAGATGAGCATGTGATCAATGGTAGAGAAGAACTGGGACTATTGAGAGTGAATGCTTGAGCTACATAGTATTATATATATTCTGAAATATCTAATGAAACACACAATAAAATATCAGCAACCTCATATGAGGAAACTAACACCAAATCCCCATCAGCAGTTTTGAAGAGAAAGTGCGGTACTTCATTTTTCACACCGGAATTGGTGAGAGCAGCTACAAGCATGACTGAAAGCTTTCGAATTTTAAAATATGAACCAAATAATATCAGATCAGAAATTAAATCAGATCTAAATAGGTTCAAAATAGATCCAAAACTGTGAAATGGAATCAAATCCCTAGCAGGGGTTTTGTAGGAGACTTGTGGTACTTGTTTCTTCACACCGTTGATGAGAACAACTACAAGTGGTACTGAAAGATTATGAATTTGATATATTAAACCAATAAATATCAGATAAAATCTAAATAATATCATATCATATCCAATAATTTTAATATTAGATTAAAATAAATGGTTAACCGCAACGGTGGATGCACATCTTTCTTCTTCTTCAAAATTTTGAATTTTGGTGCATGCAATCCTGCAGGAATTTGCTGGAAAATATAGATCATGGGGAGTGAATGGATCAATCTGGTAATCTGATATTTATTCCAAAATATCCAAGGTATCACATATTTTCACACCAGCAGCAACATTAGAGGGAGAAAAATCAAATTTCTCTTCACTTTTGGAAGCAATTACTAGTAAATTTTGCACAGAATTCAAAGGAAAATCACCGATGAATGTTTGCATGGAAGTGCAACAGTATTTTTATTCAATATCAGAGATTTGAATTTCTTCTTATGTTTCAGAAATATGAAAAAATGAGATATCAGAGATCTCATGAACTTTCGGAGCATCAGGAGAAGGAGTCACTACATGGAGACTGTCTTCAATTCGAATTGGCTGTGTAGAAGTTTTTACTTCTTCTTCATCTTGAACAACTTCATCAGAGAGAGTGGAGGACAATATTTTTGGATCAAGAGTGCTTATGGTGCTATATATTCTCTCCAAAATTCTATTATGATCCTCATCAATCACTCCAAAGGTTCTATCCAATCTTGTCTAGAGTTCCTTCGGGTCTTCAATAAGTTCCTTCGAGTTTTCAATAGATCTAATGAGGTAGCGCAAGCTAGGAGAAAGACCTGTTGCTATTGTTCCAAAAGCTCCATCACTTTTATTCAATCAATCAATCTTACTAAAACACTCTTTATCAAGTCCAATAGACACCCGACAGATACCTTGTCTCGTTAGAGATGAAATCATATTCTTCTTCCATTCTGAATAGTTTATGGACAGAGAGAGAAGAGCAACTGATGAATCCATTTGAAGTTGTCCCTGCAAAACAAAAAAAGGGCACCGAAGGTGTTGGGACGCGTACCTTAAGGGTATTTAGTTTTGGTAACTCCGTGGGTTTTGTGGAAGCTTGTAAGCAGAGTTACGGCTCAAAATAGTCTTAGGGGTGTCGGGGTTGAGTCAAAGATCTCTTTTTGTAATTAACCCATTGTTTAAGTCCAGGGTTTAGAGTTTGGGATGCCCATGGTTTAATTCCATGGTTTTGTAATAGTGCGCTGTATAAATAGGAACTCCTGTAAATAAGTCAGATTAGGTTTTTTATGTATAAGGAATTGCTGCGAAGCTAAGGCTACTTTTGTAAGAAAAGGTTAAGTCCCAGCTGTGTGCGTGGACGACCTTTGCAGCTGTGTGTGCAGAGGGTTTTGTAAGTGATTAAGAAGATCTACAGATGTGTGCACAGAGGCCTGCAGTTGTGCATGGATTTAAGGACTTGAAGGGATATGTAGCTGAGTGCACAGATCAGAACTGTGATTTTGTAAAGAGTTGAATAAAACACAGTTCTGTGGACATAGCCCCCACACTGGGGGTGAACCACGTTATATCTGGTGTTGTGGTTCTTGTGTTATTTTTGTTATGTTCTTTATGCATTGATAAATATATATATCTGATAAGTAATATCACTGCTAACAAATAGCTTCGCTGTGAATTCCCAGTAAAGGGTTAAGCAAGTCACTGTTTGTTTATCTATCTGTGAAGTTATATATATGAATGTCGAAGCTCTATGTTAATTGATTATAAGTTATTAAAGGCTAAAGGTACAGTAATATCCCTCTTCTACTTGCAGAAACCTGATTCTGTGGCACCCCATAGCTGTTTCGGGTGAGACTGCAACCTGCGCGCAGGTTGTTGCTAAAAGGGCCAACACTATGGGTCTTTTGTTGGTCCGAAGTAAAAGGTGTAAAACCCGGGTCTGCCCTATTTCCCAACAAATTGGTTCCATTGCCGGTTGAACTCAGTATCTGCTCAAGAGGGGTTTACATCGTACCTTGAGGGATATGTTTTGGAGGCCCTCTGTGAAGGAAATCGGTGAGTGGCTTGATGAGACTTATCTGAAATTCACTAAGCAAGAGAACAAAGATCCGCATCGTAGTGCAAGCGACTTTTTACAAAGGTATGTTTTTTGTGATGCTTATGAAATTTTCTTTGGTAGTATCCACATAGAGTTGCACCAGTGGTTATCCAGGTTGGCCGAGAGAAGGACAAACTTCCGAGAAGGTCAGTTTCCTACTTGGACCCCCACATGAGTTAATAGATTGAAACGCATGAACAACAAGATATCTCGTGTGGTTGATTTCTGGACGACGTGAACCCTTGAGGCCTTTATGACGGAGTTCACCATCGATACAAGCACTTCCTTTAGTGAAGCTGAGCGGCATTTTTTCAAAGGACCAAGGGGTAAGCTTTTAAATTCATTTATTTTGAGAATTAAAATGCTATTGGCTGAAAAAGGAATATTGTTGATTGAATCAGACTGTTAGATTTTGTATTACTAACATATGTTTGCAATTGACAACACACTTGCCGAGAAAAGTGGTTTGCTACGAAGTGGAAAAAGGTACAAGAGAGATTTTGGATCCTATTACTTAGGTCAGGATACCGCACCTTCCCCTGTAGTTCCCGTAGAGTCAGACCCTGAAGAAAACCCTTCAGTTGGAAACCCTCCGGTAACCCCGCAGCGCAGCCCTATTATCCCTAAAAATCTGTCGTAGTCTGAAAGTCACCCTAGCCCGAGTATTCCTATCACAGGTCAATCTACCCCAATAAATTCCCCCCCTCCTACTTCCTGTCCCCCTCCCAACCCCCCTAGATCTACCATGGCCTACATGACTGATGATATTAAGCTCCCTGTTTTCAAAGGAACTGGATCAGAGGATCCAGAACAGTTTTGGTTTTTATGTGAAGCAGTGTGGAATGCTAAAAACATTACAGATCCAGTTGTAAGAAGCGCGCAGCTTGTTATTTCTTTTAGGGACTGGGATTTGACCTGGTTCATGAAATTATCCAGTACTCAGAGTCATGCTTTAGATGATATTAAAGTAGAAATAATCAAAGAGTTTAAGAAGCCCAAATCAGAGTCGCAGTGTATCACTGAATTGAAAGAGATCCAGCAATGGCGCGACAAATTAGTGTGGGACTTTGATCAGAGGTTCAAAGTCCTACTGGACCAAGTCAGTTTCGCCATTGGACCTGCGCAGCACAAGGAATGGTTTATTGCAGCATTGTTACCACATATCAAAACTCCACTCATGCAGTAGAAGGTTGCTGACCAGCAAGAGGCTCTGGAAATCGCAATGAATCTTGAGACCACCCCTATCGACGATAATTCTGGTATCACCCAAATCCAAGCGCAGTTGGCAGCGATGGCTCTGGAGCTTCGCGATATGAAGAAAGGAAAACCCGGTCGCGAAGAGGTTTGGTGTACACAATGTCGGATAGAAGGACACGATGGGGACCAGTGTCCTGTGGTCAAAAATTACCTGAATACTGGTGCGTCAAACCCATTCAACCCCGCTTTCCTATATTGTGAGATCTATCGAACAACTGGCCAACATCGACCTGAAAACTGCCATCTTCTCTAAAGGTATGTAAAGTCCCTAAGAACCCCTACTGCAAGTTCTGTAAGTCAGTAGTGCATAATGAATATGAGTGTCACAGTTATGACCTCATGAGAGAGCGCACCTATGACGCCTACCGGGTGCAAAATGAGGGATAGAGCAGTGATGGCTACGGTTGCCACGGTGGTGTCTCCGGTAGGGGTGCTTTTGGAGGTCATGGTCGTGGTGGTATGGTAGGAAGGGGCAGAGGCCAGGTTGTGTTTTACAACTATAACCAAGCCGGGCATCTAGCTAGGGACTGTCAAAACCCAACTACGACATGTCGGTATTGCCGTGCAGTAGATCATGTGATTGAGCAGTGCCCCCAGCTGATAGCTAAGATTCAGGAAAGAAACAATGGCCCTACCCAGAATATTCAGTTGATTTCCATTGAGCAAAGGCCTTCCCCATCCATTAATGTTGTTACGTGGAGTGGAGCTACGACGCACATATAGAATACGGAGAAACAACCTCTCGAGGCGTGGGTTCGTAAAGCCCCCAAGAAAGTCCCAGCACTTGATAGTGAAAGAGAACAAGAGACAGTCATGAAGGCCAAGTGAGATTTTGTTGATCCTACCACAGTAGTAGTACCCACGCAGCAACATCAGCAGGAGTTGTAGCCGCAAGATGCTTCGATAGATACAGTAAGTACACTGTCCTCCTTTTTACAGAGCTGTATGAAACTCTTAAGGAATCGGAATGCTTTAAAGGAGTTTCAAAAAGTTCTTGCTTTCTGTGAACCTCAGAGAAGAGTTGATAAGAAGAAAACTGTTAATTGTGTCTGAAGAACTGGTAGGGAAATGAGATTGAATGTTCAGATAGGGGAGTATGATATGACTGATGTCATTCTGGATTTAGGATCAGAAGTCAATGTCCTAACCAAGCAAACCTGGGAACAAATGGGGAAACCTGCCCTTTCCTGGTCCCCTATACAGTTGAAGTTAGCCAACCAACAAAGGATTGTGCCCCTAGGGAGATTCCCTAGAGTCCCAATAGATATTGATGGGGTCAATACTTTAGCGGACTTTGAAGTTATTGAGATCATTGATGACATCAACCCTTATCCATCCCTGTTAGGAATTGAATGGGAAATGGAAAATGCTGCAGTCATTAACCTTAAGAAGAGACAGATGACCTTCGAAGGAAAGGGTTTGCGAGTTATAATACCCCTAGACCCTTCCCAAGGAGAAAGATACACAAAACCACTCAGAGACGAAGACCAGGATGTTTTGGAGCACATCTATAACATCACAGCATAGGAAGAAGATTATATTGACCCTACGGCCGAAGGTATTATGGATTGGCAGTGTGATAGCTCCTGTATGACAGATTCAGATGATGGTTTAGAGAACTAGAAGAACTGATTGTATGAGCTATGATGGACATAGATGTGCCAGATTTACCAAGTCCCTCAGATGGCTTAGTTCACAGACAAGAACCTTACCTGCTTCTATTGGTTCGACAGAACCAGAAGATTCTATTGTACCCCTCTCAGAATAGATATTCGAGTCACAGAAACTGGAGACTCTGGATTCAACATTCGGAGTCACCGCAGCCAGAAGGTGGACTACCCATAAGAAGTATCTTCCTAGTTGGGAAACTTGTCAGCTGAGATTTGTCGATCAGCTCCAAAGGGTGCGTAGCAGGTTCAATGGGAAGAGTAGACCGCAGGAACACTTGGAGCATTGTTATGGAGCATGGAAGCTTGTACCTCTTATAGAATAGGTTTGTCCATATCCAGGTACCTGTAGCTGAAAATTGATACATGGAGGTCGGGCCTCAGCATGCTAATGTGTCTAGTGATAAAGAAATAGCCCAATCCCGCCCTGGATGGATGGCACAAAATGCTAAGGGAGTGAAGCCCACAGTTTGGTCACAGAACTTGCCTGCATATGTCAAAGGTCATTACCATGACGATGGTCCTTATTGTGATGCAGCCGCGGTCCTGGTTGCACCGCAGCACAAAAGCTGACCGTTGGAACACTGCCAATTTGGCGGTGCCGATACTTTAATTGCCTTAACTTCCTGTCCTAATGATATCCGCCAAAATATAGCACCGTGGAAACAGGATCTCTGTCAGATTTGGTGCCTTCAATGCACATTTATGACTAATTTAATCGATGGATTGTATAAGAATACACCCGGGAATGGGGAAATCACATTTCAAATTTCCCTAAGTCTCACAATTGAACCTATGTCTAATGATCAAGACCTTCAGGACTTATTGAGAGAATTTGAACAGACGGGTCTGCAGAACATTGTCCACCCCCCACCTGCCCCTGTAGCACGTGAGGAGATTATAACAGCACCGACTCCACCAATGAAAACACGGTCTTCCAGGAAACAGTTCAAGCCTGAAGTTCGTTCTAAGCAGAATGAAGATCGACACAAACAATCTGGGCAAACATCGAAGGATTCTGGAATGGATCCGCCTGGTTCAGTACAAATCCCAAGTGAAGGAGAGGAGAATATTGCACCGCGGTGACCACCATATGTTCTGCCTCTTCGACCAGGAGTTAAACCACCTCATCGAAACAAGAAGTTCACAATAAGCACCTGTTCACTACCACTGGGTGTGCAACTAGTTGGGACCATGACAGGAAAGATAGACCGGAATAAGTATGCCGACCATGATACAAGCGATTGTGGCAAGTTTCCACAGTTCGCACCAGTGACGTATTTGCACTTCATCAAGTACGATGAGACTAGGGAGACATTATTAGAATTCAAACAGTGGGCTTCCAGCTTGGATCAAGCTGGTCTGCTGAAGATGCTCGACGTTCCCCATTTTGGTCATGGCGCACAAGTGACCATAGTGGTCAAGCAGCTACTAGCACTAGTTCATGACGGCCACCTATGGATAGGAGACAAGAAAATTCCTATCAATGGTGAGCTCATTCAGAGGATTACTCGCTTACCAATAGCGGGGCCTGATCCGAGGACTGAATTTCCTTCAAAGCATGAGGATACGAAGCCCGCACAAACCATGACGGAACACTTCGTCTTGATGAAGGGAAAACGTGGGTATCACACTTCCGCAATTCAGGAACATCACATTTGCTTCGCAGCTGAGCTCTTAGCATGCAAAGTAATACGAAAGTGTAGACCAATAGAAGTTCCTGCCCCAGTTATCAGAATTGCAATGAACTGTGCCGAAGGATATAGGTACAACTAAGCAGCGTATATTGCGAAGGAATTCCTGGAGGATGCTTGCGATGCGTAGAAGAAAGGTAGGCCCTTCCATTACTCCTGGTTGCTCATCCTCATCACACTGGTAGGATGGCAAGAACCTATTGAGGCACAGTTTCTTGATGCGCCAGTGCACATGTCTGGTGCAGCCAGGTACGCATCATTGTGGGTTTCACAGGATAAAGCACACCAACAGATGACAAATTATGTATTTTCCTTTTATATGATGAATATCCAGTATGAGATCACAAAAACCCCAGGGATCAGTAATGAATTATTGTCTCACTATGACGACACAGCCACCTTCAGCACCGACATGCATCATGCTTTCATCCAGGCTCGTGCAGATCAAAAGCATCAATGGTTCAAGTTACCATATGTAGTCACTGAGGGTGATATCCGGGCAGTAGTTCAGCACTGGCCGGCTGAATGGTTGAAAGATGTAGGGAAAAAACCTCACATTCCAGTCCCCATAGTTACCAATGTGGGCGCAGGCCCTAGTCACCCGCAATAGCAAGGTCCCCTGGAAGACAGCGAAGAACAAACTGAGTCACAGCAGAATGACAGCAACCAGGGTGGAGGAGAGGAAACCGAAGAAGAAGAAGGACAGGGCTTGACCAAAACTACTCCAGACCCTAATAGGAAGGATAAGCACAAGCCACCAGAAGTAGAGGAAGTGAACAAACCACAGTCCCGAAAGAAAGTGAAGGCGTCAAAAGATAATAATATCAACGACACACCCGGCTTGACAAGTGAGGAGCTTGATGAGGCTTTGTCGAAGTCCACATAAGTTCTTACCAAGAAATGGTCAGAGTTTGCAACTATGAATTTGGATGCCATCAGTGGTGTCGCACAGCACATATCGGAGCTGAAGGACTTAGCAGCACAAACAGTGACTGGCACTACAGCCAGCAGTACCCTGGTAACTGCGCGGCCCAATCTAAGGCAATTTCCATCTCGAGAAAACAAGGGCCAAGTATCCACTGCTGGCCTCATCATAACTGATGCAGCATCCCGCGCAGAGATGAGCATGACAGTAGGAATTGATTACACCAAAATTTCCATGATGGGACTACATCTCTGCTAGTCAGCTATCGCAAAGGAAATCCAGGCCCGAGACCATTATTCACAAATAAAGTTGGACGATACCAGGAAGCAGAATGATAGCCTCACAGCGCAGCTGGAAGCAGGGGAGTAGAGAAAGAGGGACATAGAACGTAAGTGGATTACACTGGTCCGAGTTTTGGATGAAGCATGTCGAATTCTTCCTGACTTCGATGTACTGCCGGTGGACGAGCCAGAACAAAGACTAGTCAGGTTGAAAGACTATGCACAGCATTCCTGCAGTGAAATTGAGAAGCTCAAAGCAGAACATGAGACTCAGATCGTGGAGCTTCAACTTTGCATCCTTCCAGAAAGTCCACCTAAGGTCAAAGAACAACACTGCACATACATTCAAGCATCCGTAGAAAAAACTTCATACATTGCGGATAGTGCAACAAAGCTGTTAGAAGATAGTGTTGAGGTTTGGACCACCCTGTAGGAACATCCAAGAATTGGACAGCTACAAGAAACCATTCGGTAGCGACAGGAAGAATTGGATGCAGTAAAAGCAGCAATTAAGACTCTACCACCCATGGAGAAAATGCTCAAGGTAAAGCGAAGCAACGAACTCCAACACGAAATTGAGTCATGCAGAGCAAAGGCAACAGAAGTGGAAAATTATATATAGCCACTTATCAACGAAGCTTTCGAGTTGAGTACTACTGTGGACACCCAACTTAAATTTCTCAAGGAATATGATGCATTTGCACAGCAAAAGGTCAGCGAAGCATCAGCCGAGGTACTGCAGGAGTTGGTCGAAAAGGAGCAAGCTGCCGATAATATCATGCGTGGTCTCAACAAGCAATACACTACCCTTCCTGACAAAGTTCATCTACCAGAGGAACAACAGAGTGTCCCAGGACGGGCCACTAGTGAGTCTTAGGGGCCTGTTGGGATGCATACCTTAAGGGTCTTTAGTTTTGGTAACTCCGCAGGTTTTGTGGAAGCTTGTAAGCGGGGTTACAGCTCAAAATAGTCTTAGGGGTGTCGGGGTTGAGTCAAAAACCTCTTTTTGTAATTAACCCATGGTTTAAGTCCAGGGTTTAGGTTTCGAGGTGCCCATGGTTTAAGTCCATGGTTTTTTAATAGTGTGCTATATAAATAGGCACTCCTGTAAATAAGTCAGGTTAGGATTTTTATGTATAAGGAATTGCTGTGAAGCTAAGGCTACTTTTGTAAGAAAACATTAAGTCCCAGCTGTGTGCATGGACGACCTCTGCAGCTATGTGCGCAGAGGGTTTTGTAAGTGATTAAGAAGATCTGCAGCTGTGTGTGCAAAGGCTTGCAGCTGTGTGCACGGCTTTAAGGACTTGAAGGGATCTGCAACTGAGTGCGCAGATCAGAACTGTGATTTTGTAAAGAGTTGAATAAAACACAGTTCTATGGATGTAGCCCCCACACTGGGGGTGAACCACATTATATCTGGTGTTGTGGTTCTTGTGTTATTTTTGTTATGTTCTTTATGCATTGATAAATATATATATCTGATAAGTAAGATCACTACTAACAAATAGCTTTGATGTGAATTCCCAGTAAAGGGTTAAGCAAGTCACTATTTGTTTATCTATCTGCGAAGTTATATATATGAATGTTAAAGCTCTATGTTAATTGATTATAAGTTATTAAAGGATAAAGGTACAGTAATATCCCTCTTCTACTTGCAGAAACCTGATTCTACGTCACCCCATAGCTGTTTCGGGTGAGACTGCAACCTGCGCGTAGGTTGTTGCTGAAAGGGCCAACACTGTGGGTCTTTTGTTGGTGCAAAGTAAAAGGTGTAAAACCCGGGTCTACCCTATTTCCCAACAAAAGGTCGGACAGCCTACACTTTTGGAATTTTCTTCACACCCAACTTAGTTAATCAAGCAAGCTTGATCAACAATTCCTTTGCTTGGGGTATTAAGTGGTAAATTATTCGCTTCTGGTGCAGTGCTGGAAGGAGTAATTTTGCTCAAAAAATGATCCAGTAGGAGATCTTAGTAGGAGAAGTACATTTTCCATCGAGGCTCTGATACCATATTAAATTGAGCACATAGATCTATGGACAAACACACAACTCACATGATAGATCACACAATTTACTCTGTTATTAAAGAATGAAACAGTCCAAAAATGGCTTGCAGTTGTGAATGCTTTTCATTAATCAAAGAGTATTTAGATAATAATTACAATGAATTACAATGGCTTTAATATCCACAAGCAATTTGAATCCACATGAGGAAATTCGAATTGATTATACTCTACTTGACTGTAGGTAACCAAGACCTTGTCTAAATCACTATCAAAGGACTCAATAGTTAATTGACCTTGTCTAAACCATAACCGGAGTTCATCAGAGTTCTAAAACACAACTCAAGTGTTACATTCATTGTTGACTAAGGATAACTGACTATGGTAGGTGAGAAATGTGCCCCTCCTAAGTTCAGTAAAGTAAACCTAGCACTAACTGAATGTATAGGACTAGAACTGAATGTAACTGACTCCTAACTTTGCTTAACCAGTCATCAACTGAACTCAACTAACCTTGGTTGGTTTCGATACTCCCAGTGGCTCCTAAATTGTAGGGATTGGTCTAGGAGGCTCCTAAACTGATGCAATCAAGTGCAGTCAATGGCAATGAGCCTCAATTAGTGTTCCCCACACTTTAGTAACTGAAACATGTGCCCCAATTAGGCCAAGTGGACCCAATGGTGTTAATGACTATAAATAGACTAGATGGGCTCTCGATTTAGACATATGACCAAATTGGACAAGGGAGGATTAATAATCCTAACACCATGAAGAATATGCCAAGGATGACAAGACAACTGTTAGAGTTATCAAAAGAAACAGTGATGGAAATGGATATCTGGATGGGCTTTAGGTTCTGATATTTTTAGTTATTTAATATGTTCCATGGCTAGGTAATGAAGATGTATTCAATCTAGATATTATATGTCACAAATTTATTGTTTTGGATGAGAAAAATTCAAGTTGCAACTTGCCCCTAGATATAAATATGTGATACTCAGTAGACAATGCAGTCTGTTTTGTATGCAAATCTATTCAAGCTATTAATACAAGATTTTTTTATTTAAAAAGGGGATATTTTGGCTACCTAAGTATATTTTGTCAGGGTTTATGCTTTTGTGTTCTCTCTTGTCTTGATGCTTTCCTGTTAGAACTCTAGAAAAAATTATGAATTTTTCATCTCTGTGGAATTTTTTTTAAAGGATCCTCCAAAAAAGTCTCATCCTACGAATAGAAGATTTAAGAAGGTTTCTAAACCTATAAGAAAGAAGCAATTCAAGCTTTGGAAAAAGAAACCCAACCCCAACTATCTAAAGTTATCCAAATTCAAGCAATAGATATGTAGAATTAAGGAACATGGACCCTAGGGTGGAGAACTAAGTGAGGCCCCTGCTCCTGAAGACCATACCAATGTAGATCCAAAAGAAGGCAAAATCCTTGTGACAAAAGAAAAAAAGGAAAGTGACCCTCCCACTGAATTCCATGGATTCCCTCTTGTCAAAAGTCCCCTTCCCCTAAGAAAAGAACACTCTTGCAAAATATCTGGGAGTATCATGATTAGCTTCTCAAATCTCTCTCTTGTATGCCAATTTTAAGTTCTTGAAAAAATCAAAATATTTCATGGAACTTGCTCATTGTTTTCCTATGAAATGGTTTCACAAATGATGACAGGCATCTATGGTTGTCTCCTCTTAGTATATAGGTTTATCACTATGCTATTATGAATTCATTTTGATAAATCATTGCTTACCTATGATATCTCTTACGATATTGCCACGTTCATTCATGTTACATGTTCTCAATGATTTCAATTAATACCCTAACCAATTCAAATGCCATATGTTTGTACTTTAATGACTTCTCAGTTTGTTTCCACCATTTGGGAGCTATGGAACATTATGAAGTAACCATATAAATAATTTATTATGTAGAGAAACTTCCAAGGCTGTTAATATTGTCTCCCAAATTTAAGAGAGATTGTGTAGTATTTGATGAGTGTCTTTCAGAATTCTCACATGAATTTGTATCTTAGATCGATTTAGATTTTCTATCCTCATCCTGTGGTCAATTTCCTTTAAACCCTAGTCAACCCCTTGAAACCCTAGACTTTTTCAAGGTTCAGTACTAGAGGCTTGTAGGATCTAAGAATATGTTTGAAGACATATCTAATAAGAGAAAATCAAGTTGGAATTCATGCAATTCTAAACATGGTGATGAGAATGGTGTCGATGGATAGGAATTGAAATTGTCAAGTATTGGTATTAAGCTTCACATTGAGTCTCCACTTCCTCCAGAATGGAAGCATTGCTTAGACCTTCAAGTGTGTTTAATTCTATTTTTTCTTGATTACATATTGTATTTCTCTTTTTTTTCATGGTTTTTGGGTTGTTGTTTTCATTAAATTCACCTTCAGGTTTGTTTCATTCTTCTAGTTTTTTCTTGATTACAAATTTTGTTTCTCTTTTATTAATGGTTTATTTTATTGGTAATTGAATTGATGAATGGTTGCAGATAGGGAAAATATATTATTACAATTGAGCTACAAAGTGAAGACTTGGCATGGTCCAAGAGAAACAAGTCTAGTTTCTGGTGTCATCCTATGTATTTGGACCTCCAAATGAATCTGGCTCTAGATTTGGGTAACTTAGCGCCTGGCATTTGGAAACACTTTTCCCTACCCTCAAGCACTAAGTGAGAGTGATATTCTTGGTATCTTTCCAGTCCTGAGGGGAACATTTGTGAATAGGATTAAAAATCACCCCCTACTTTCCTGTAGGAATATCAATAAACCTATGATATTTGAACCTACATCGGCAGAGAAAAATTCATTTTTCTTCCTATTGCACATGTGTTAGTTTTTCAACATTAAGCTAGCATTATTAGGATCTTTAACCGAGAGGATAAAAAGCACAACAGTCAAACACAAGAGACAATGAACACAGTGTTTTTCCTCGGGGAAACCATAAATGGAGAAAACCCCACAACTTCCTCAGAGATAGAATCAGTACCAAAATAGTAAGTGATCTCCCAGCAGCAGTAACCTTCTTCTTATGTAGCCCCAGTGTCTTATCCTTCCTCGACAATGTGCTACACTTGAGTGTGTATGAGTTGTGTGATAAATAGAGAGTCCAGTTCTCTATTTATACTAATCTCGACATGACTAAAACCCTACTAGGGCCGACCTCTACTAGGAGAGTCTAATAACCCTAGTGCCCCAGAACTACGGGGACTTTAACCCTTAGACAATCGGAGGGTTACCACAATGACTTGACATGACTTTTTTACATTATTGATCCTCCCGATCGGAACATCGAGGCATGACAACATGACTCAATTACATTATAGATACATCCCGGAATAAACATTGGGTTACAATACATAAGGTACATAGATGAATACATTCCAAAGTTACAAATACATCAACACTCCCTCTTAACTAGAAAGGTATTCTTTCGACACAATTTTCAGCACTGGTCTTCTTCTCTGTATCAACTGGATCATCTCGTCATCTGCAGCTCCAGTCTTCTAAGTCATCTTTGTCTTCAAGTCATCTTCGTCTTCAAGTCATCTTCATATTCAAGTCATATTCATTCTTTGAATATGGATCATCTCTCGATCTGGATCATCATGGGACATCATTACTGGATTTGGATCATCACTGGGCATCATCACTGGATCTGGATGATCACTCGATTTGGATCATCACTGCTGGATCATCATTACTGGATCTGGATCATCACTCAATCTGGATCATCACTGTTGGATCATCATTACTGGATCTAGATCATCACTCGATCTAGATCATCACTGGCCATCATCACTGAATTTGGAACATCATGGGTGCTATCTCATGATTCTTCTCATCACAGGAAGTTCTACAGAGCCAACCCTTTTTCATGCTAGTTGTAGGCCTAGCCTCCATGTAGGTTTTCTTCAGCACTTATATATGATCAACACATGCTCAAAGAAAGGCTCATCATTTCTATCCGATCAACACATGATCAAAGATAGATAGTGCAGTTACATCTGATCAACACATGATCAAAGATAGATACTGCACTTACATCTTATTAACACATGATCGAAGAAAGGCACACACAGCACTTAGATATGACCTACTCATCAGAAAAGCATGCCTAGCACTCACATCTGATCATGTAGGAACCAATCCTATAATCATATCAGAAAGGCCCAGCACTTACATCTGATCAACACATGATCGAAGAAAGGCTCAACATTTCTATTTGATCAACACATGATCAAATAAAGGCTCAACATTTATATCTGATCAACACATGATCAAATATAGATATTGCACTTACATCTGATCAACACACGATCGAAGAAAGGCTCAACACTTATACGTGATCAACACATGATTGAAGAAAGGGTCTGCACTTACAATCATCCAGGCTGGAACACATCCTACCACAATGATGAAAGGGATTGCACTCATATCTGATCATGAGGGAACACATCCCAACAATCATATCAGAATGGCCCCCATTCCTTGACTGAGCTACCGGGTAACTGACCAGGTGCCTCCATTCTCCTAGATAATGGCAGTTTCCCTTACATCCGACCTGCTCGTTGGAATTTCCAAAACTCACATCTAACATGGGAGGAACTTAATCCTTTAGCCATGATAGAATGGTTTAGCCCTTACATATGATCAAGTGGGAACACATCCCTCTGTCACATCAAAATGGCTTCTCAGTCTTGGACTGAGTTTTCCTGGTAACTGACCAGGTGCCTCCATTCCTAGAATGGCAGTTTCCCTTACATCTATCCTACTCAATAGAATGGCCAGCACTCATATCTGACATGGAAGGAACTAATCCTCTCACCATGAAAAAATGGCTCAACCCTTACATCTAACCATGGAAGGAACCAATCCTCTCACCATGTCAGAATGGCTATGGGTCTCATCATTTTCTCTTGGAGGAAACCTCAATCTGGAGAACACCAATATTCTCCCTAAAGTACTCAAACTTCAGCCTAGCCAATGGCTTCATCAATACATCAGCTATCTATTCCTCCGTCACAACATACTGGAGCTTCACTGCTCCCCTCTACACCATATCCTTGATATAGTGATACTTGATCTTGATATGCTTCGACTTGTCATAGAACACTAGATTCTTTGACAACTTCACGCAACTCTGGTTGTCACAATGTATACAAGTAGCATCCAACTCGAGATCAAATAAATCAGACAGTAGCTTCTATAGCCATACTACCTCACAACTAGTTGAATAAGCTACGACATACTCTGCTTCAGTTGTACTCAGTGCCACACAAGATTGCTTTATGCTAAACCAAGAGATCACACCTGATCTTATACACAAGCAACACCCTGAAGTGCTCTTCCTATCGATGGAACTGCTTGCCCAATCTGAATCAACATAACCCTCTAGGTTAATATTTTGATTTGCATCATACTTAAGCCCATAATCAACAGTACCCTTCAGGTACCTCAGAATATTCTTTGAATAAATCAAGTGAACATGTCTCAAATCTGTCAGGAACTGGCTCAAGGTGTTCATGGTAAAGCAAATATATGGTCTCGTGTTCGTCAAGTACATCAATGACCCAATCATCTGATGATACATCGTAGCATAAACTAACTCTGATGAAGCATCGTTCAATAGCTTTAGGTTCGATTCCATAGGTGTGGCCATAGACTTGTAGTCCATAATCCCAAACCTCTTTGGGATCTCTACTGCATACTTCCCTTGTCTAAGGAAGATTCCATCTGCACTCTGCCACACCTCCATACCTAGAAAGTAATGCATCATCCCCAAGTCCTTCATTTCAAACTCATTAGCAAGATTTTTCTTTGTATCAACAATCAACCCATCCATACCTGTCACAAATAGATCATCTACATATAGTAGAAGCATCACTGAGTTTCCATCTTCAACCTTGTAGTAAAGGTTGGAATCTGCTTTACTCTTGGTGTAGCCCAAACTAGATAGAAAGTTGTCAATTCTGCCATACCAGGTCCTGGGTGCCCATTTCAAACCGTACAAGTCTTTCTTCAATCTGCACACATGAGACTTCATGTCATATGTCTCAAAACTGAGTGGTTGTTCTACATACACTTTCTCTTCCACCACACCATTCAAGAAAGTAGTCTTGACATCCATTTGGTGTATCTTCCATTTCATCACTGCAGCCAGAGCAAGTACTAATCTGATGGAAGTGTATCTGGCTACAGGTGCAAAGGTTTCTTCATAGTATATTCCTTCTTTTTGAGAGAAACCCCGAGCTACAAATATTGCTTTATGTTTCTCAATGCTGCCGTCTGCAGCATGCTTGATCTTGTAGATCCATTTGGAAGTTACAACTTACTTCCCTTCTAGTCTTGGGACAACATCCCAAACATCATTCTTCATGATCAATTGATATTCTTCGATCATAGCATCCTTCAATTCTTTCCGTTCTACCGCTTCTTCATAACTGGAAAGTTCTTTATCAATGAAATCACATAGTAAAGCTACATACCCGGAGCAGGATCTGGTCCTCTTTCTTTCTCTGTGATTCTCTTCTGGAGCCCCATATCTTTCTGCACCTTGGATAAGTTCTTGTACCCAAGCAGGTTTCCTCTTATGAGGATTCTTCTCCAGAGGTGGATCTATAGGTCTTTGTGGTTCTTCAAATTCTCGATCTTCTTCTTGAATTTCTTCGTTCATGGTTGTATCATGAATTCTGGGTGCTTTTGCTTCTTCAGGTTCTTCAGTAGGTATCTTTCTGGATTTGTTGTAAGCTATGTCTTCATCAAATGTCACATCCCTCCTGATGTCAATCTTCTTGTATCCTGGGAAATAGATTCTGTAAGCCTTTGAGCTTTTAGAGTATCCCACAAATATACCCTTCTTTACTGAAGGATCTAATTTTGTTCTCTTCTCTTTTGGAATGTGTATGTACACAGGGCAGCCAAATATTCTGAGATGGCTGAATTCTGGTTTCTTTCCATAGAATACTTCTTCAGGAGTCTTGTTCTTGAGTACTCTATGTGGAGTATGGTTCTGTACATACACCGTTGCTCTGGAAGCTTTAGCCCCAAGATGCATAGGAAGATCTTGATCATGAAGCATGGCTCTTGCAGCTTCCATGATAGTTCTATTCTTTCATTCCGCAATCCCATTCTGTTGTGGATTATAAGGAGTGGACAACTCCCTCTTAATCCCTGTTTCTTTGCATAGCTCTTTGAATTCATTCGAAGTGAATTCTCCGCCATTATCTGATCGAAAATTCTTGATCTTCTTTTCAGTGTGGTTCTCGATCAAGGCTTTGAATTCCTTGAATTTGCTGAATACTTCGTCTTTGTTCTTCATGAGGAAAACCCATGTCTTCCTAGAAAAATCATCAATAAAAGAAACATAGTATGCATACTTGCTTAGTGATTTTGATGACATCGGACTGCATACATCAGAGTGGATCATTTCTATATGCCTTTGGCTTTGGTTTCATTGCTGGGAAATGTCTTCTTTGTATTATTTCCTTTCACACATCCTTTGCAGACCCCATCATGTTTTGCTTGGAATTTTGGAAGACCTTCAATAACTTTGCTTGCAATAGGTAGTTCTCTATAATGCACATGTGCAAGCCTTCTATGCAAAAGCTCATTTGGCTCTACTGTGTCATGGATCAAGGCTTGTTCTGGATGGCCCTTCAATTTGTACAAACCTCCTTCTTGTTCTCCAATCACCACTGCATCATTGATAGTCTTACCTCTTGGCCACATGATGACTTGACCATCTATGAATGCAACCCTCATTCCTTTTGCATCCAATGTTGATATGGAGAGAAGGTTGTTCTTGAGTCCTGGCACAAACAATACCTATTTCATTGTTAGAGACTTAACCGATTCTAGTTTATATGAATATTCCCCACTACCTTTTATTGGATATTGGTAGTCATCTCCTAGCTTCACCTTGTGAGGTGATTCATGTTCTGACAGTCTCATAAAGGATTCCTTGAATCTTGTCATATGTTTGGAAGCCCCACTATCTATAATCCAATCATCACTTTCATGGGTAATGTTACCAGTGAGAGCGAAGATCAGAACATATTCATCCTCGCTTGAAGAATCTTCACTTTCATATCTGGTTCTTTTCTTGGAGGGTTCATCATCCTCTATAGCATGAGCATGATGACTTCTTATGTTCCCCTTATTCTTATGAGAGTGACCCTTGTTCTTAGGACAGTCTTTTGCAAAGTTTCCTCTTTCATCACATGTATAACATCTCAATTTTGATAGGTCCCTTCTAATGTTATCTCTATGATGAGGATTCTTACCTTTGGAGTAACGAGATCTTCTTCTGCCTTTCTTGGAGTGAAATGTGAGAGCTTGGTATTCACTTCCCATATTCTCTTCTCAAGTTGTTGTTTGTGCTTCTTCTTGAAAACATTCTTCCCATAGTCTGCTGAATTTGACTAACTTCTTTTTGGCACAGATTCCTTGGATGAAAGAATCCCATGACCTAGGAAGGCCATTCATTGTTGTCATCACAATCTCTGCATTCTCCACTTCTTCATCTACAGCTTCTAATTGTTCCTTGATCTGAGAAACCCTTGTGAAGTAGGACTGGATAGTCTCTGCATTCTAGATCTTCACATTCTTTAGTTGATTCCTCAGAGTCATTTTCCGGTTTATGTTCTTCCCTTTAAACAATTTGGCTAAGGCATCAAACATAGCTCTAGGTGTCTTGAGAGAGGACACTTGTGGGATAAGGTGATCCTTGATAGAATCAACAATGATCCTCTTTGAACCATCTTCTTCTTATGTAATGCCTTTGCCTCATCTCCCTCTAGAACTAGAACCTCCTCGTGGATGCAGGAGTCTAATTCATTCTCTTCTAGGACCAGGGAGATCCTATACTTCCAGGCTCGAAAGTTATCAGCTCCCTCAAGATTTTCATCAAGCTTGGTATGATGAGACATATTAAACTGAGAACCTCAAATGGAAATGCAAAAGATTTAGATCTTACCAGGTCAAGATGTCATATTTGGATTTGGAGCTGAAATCTCGTAGTACTGGAACAGGAGCAAATTAGGGTTTTTCTTTTCCAAAGATCTATCCACCCAAATGCCTTGAAATTTGTCCCTAACTTCAATTTTGGGGAGGAGATCAATCCCAGCTTGGGCTCACTGAAAAAATCCTCTTCTGTGAAAAGCCCTAATTTTCAGTAGCAGTGTCGGGTCCAAAATTGAAAAACCTCAGAATTTGATTCTGCTTCGACAGAAAGATGCGCCCTAAGGAGGAGAGTTATTCCACCTTAATTTTGCTGAAAATATATGGAGGAAGATCCATAAACTAGGAATCCCTAGTTCCCGCAGCTGCAGAGTGTCTTCTTATTAGGTTAGCTCTGATACCATGTTAGTTTTTCAACATTAAGCTAGCATTATTAGGATCTTTAACTGAGAGAATAACAAGCACAACAATCAAACACAAGAGACAATTAACACAGTGTTTTTCATCGGGGAAACCATAAATGGAGAAAACCTCGCAACTTCCTCATAGATAGAATCAACACCAAAACATTAAAATCCCAAAACAGTAAGTGATCTCCTGACAGTAGTAACCTTCTTCTTATCTAGCCCCAGTGTCTTCTCCTTCGTCAACTATGGACTACACTTGATTGTGTATGAGTTGTGTGATAAATAGATACTTCAGTTCTCTATTTATACTAATCCCAACATGACTAAAACCCTACTAGGGCCGACCTCTACTAGGAGATTCCAATAACCCTAGTGCCCCGGAACTGTGGAGACTTTAACCCTTAGACAATAGGATAGTTACCCACAATGACTTGACATGACTTTTTTACATTATTGATCCTCCCAATCGTAACATCGGGGCATGACAACATGACTCAATTACATTATAGATACATCCCAGAATAAACATTGGGTTACAATACATAAGGTACATAGATGAATACATTCCAAAGTTACAAATACATCAACAACATGGTCATGTGCTCATGTGCCAAAAATTGTTTGAAAACTATCCTTAATTATTTAAAGCAAGTGAGAGTGATAAAAACCTAAGGATAAAACCTGATGTCCATGGACAACTCACTGATAAATACCCATTGATATATAATTTCTAGTTACATATGTACATGTGCTTGCACCCCTCTACTTGGTGTGTTCACATGCACTCAAATACTAATCCTTTAATGGAGTACTAATTCTAAAAATATTGTTTTATGCTAAATATTGTTCCAGAAAAAAAAATGACAATCTTTAAAAATAAGGTACGATAATGATGTCTTAATTTGTATATTAGGACAACCAAGTACCCCTTGTTTTTTGTCAAGGAAAAAAAGGGTAACATCTTTATTTCATATATTGAAAAGATAATATTATTTAATATATTGAAAGGATAAAATGTAATATATTCTCGGTTCATGTTAAACTTTCTTAGGGAAGCGCTCAAACCCCTTATATTTAGGGACATTACAATTTTTGTCACTTTCCTCAAGGCATGGCCTGCTCTAATGGCCTCTTGAATTGTTTTCGATTAACCAGACTGTATTTCCTTCTCTGCATTTTGTTTTGCATGTTGAGTAAATGATTTCCTCATGAGCACACTGCTTCCAATAACCTCGATGAATTGTTCCAAACCATCTTAACCCTTGTGTCACCATCATTAAGGCTAGAATTTTTAGAGGACCTCAACTGATGTATGGGTTTTTGGAGGACATGAATCCCATGCCTCTCCAAAATCCCCTCCAACTACATATTCTTTCCCATCATTTGAACAACCAAAAGACTAGCATTCCTTGGGGGAAAAGGGCACAATTTCCTTTTCCTTTTATAAATCAGTGTCTTCATACTATCCGTCAATATGATCATTTAAATATATGTCTTGATTGGACTTCTTTTCACATTGTACCTCAAAACTTGCAAGAGAGGGTTTTGTAGAATCAACCATACCTTCTGAAGAAAAACCATTTGGATTTTGTACTGTATTATTCTGAATAGTTATCGATGGGTTGATGGCGTGTTGAACCCAATTATGAGTGACACCATATGCCATTCCCTTGCATTTTCTTTCACATACTCCATGCCATTCGCCTCATTGAAACATCAAATAGGTTAAACAACTTCTATGGTGTAACTTGGGGAGGGATTATCCTCTTGGATTTTCACATGTGATTGGAAACACTATGAACTAATGATGTTTCTCTTTTTCATTAGGATGAAGAGACTGCAAGAGTAATAGGATCACATTCATACATACTCAAAATGGTAAAAAACAAATGCAAAATGCAATACAACAGGAACCTAATGGGGATACACAGTGTAGACAGTTACAGCTTACACAAGATGAGGAGAGAGAATCAGGAAGTGTCAACAAAAGGTTTACTAGTCTTGCTTAACAGTAGTATATGGTGGTGGGTTGATTCCAATTATGTTGCTTTCATAGTTAATTTTTCAGGTTCTACAAGTTGGAAGCAACTATTGGATGGCATGGGAATGTCCTCCCATGCTATATATGGAGCCTACAATTAGTACGGGTTTCCTCATTCTAGTGTACACTGTATTGTCAATAGGATGCTCATTGTGTGTGTTCGTTCGAGCATTATTGGCAGCGTTAGTGGACCTTTTGACATCTCAAAAACTCTTTTTGGGCATGCTCCATAGTATTTTCCATGCCCTCGTGTCCTCCTTTGATATGACACGAACATGATGGATATTGAACAGGGTTTGTGATGCTTTCCCAATTTGCAAGTTCATTGAGTCATTTGGTTACATAGAAAATTAATCAGAAAACATGAGTATGGGTTGCTTTCCACTGGCAGATAAATTACGATAAGTTTGATTACATATGGATAAATTATCAAATTGAATCTGATTAGTAAAGATAAAAATTTTCCCTTGTTTAAAATACCTTGGGATATTCTTTAAAGAAACATGAATTTTCCTTGATTGACCATAGAAGAATATAAACAACTCATTTCACTCAAACAATATCATTAGCCACTACTAAGTAGCTATACCACTAACTCCTATTTTTAATTGTATGAAATAGGTATCAACAAACCAAAGTGTCTTGGATTTAGAAATTGCATTGAGATTAGGTTGGGTTTCCTTTTCAGTAATACAACTCTTGGGAACTAAGGTAGTTATGTCACAGGAAGCATGGCAGGGATTTGTTATATTTGTACCTGTAACTTCCATCTGCATATGCTATCAGGTGAGTGCTTCATCTTTCTCTATGTTACAAACCCATTGGCACACACCCCCCCCACACATAGAATTACATAATAGGCATGTCAATTTTGATAAAAAAAAATATAGTTATTTAACCAGTCATATCTCAAGATGGTGTGCACTATGTAAGCAAAGTATGATACAAGACAAGAACTCACCCAATTATATGAAAATAAATTACAAAGAATGAAATGATTACAAATATGTTATAAGTTATAACAATTGCACATCAATAGTATGTTTAGTCATTGTACTTGTGATTACAAATAAAGCTTGTTGATTCAATAAAAATTAGTTGATGGAAGGTTGATCAAGAAAAAGAATTCAACAATCTGTTAGGAATATGTCAATAAATGCGTTGCAGGAGTTTTGCTATTTTCCTTTTAGCTGGAATGAAGCAATGCTAGAGTAATTTCCTAGAGAATTGCATTCTCATTGTTAGTTTTTACAAATATTGTCCAATTAAATATCAGTCCTTTCCACTTTGGTTGGTGAGTTATGATGATGTTTTATGGAGCTGTTCAATGTATTGGTTGATGAGAAATTAATGACTAAAAAAATAACTCATCAACCAATACATTGAACAGCTCCATAAAACATCATCGTAACTCACCAACCAAAGTTGAAGGGACTGATATCTAATTGGACAATATTTATAAAAACTAACAATGAGAATGTAATGCCAACTAAAGCCAAGGAACACTGATTTTTCTTAAATTTATGATCTGATATTCTTTGTAACTTACAGGCTTTGGGATGAGTGGACAGCCTTTTCAATGTGTTTGCTTGAGTTGTGGGTGAAATGTATTGACTAATGAAACCAAAAAGAACAACCAGTGTGACTCCTAGATTGAGAAAACCCCTTCACAATAGTAGATTAACTTTGTATCAGACACTGCCTTCAGATGGCTGTAACAGTAGGTTAATGTGTCCAATAAGCAAATTTATGGCTGAGATAACAGATCTAATGTCTCTTTTCTTAAGCTACTCCTTGGTTGCTTGTAAAAATCATTGCTTGGTGTCAATAAATCCCCAAGAGGAGTCCCATGACTTCTTCATGTAGCTTCCCTTTTTCTTTAGCTCTGGTAACAGTATTTATGCCTAGACTATATCTTCTTGGATATTGTAGAATATGGTGCCTCTTCCCTTGGTGAAATGCACCCTCTCTATCAACAAATATCTCCCATATATATATATATGTGTGTGTGTGTGTGTGTGTGTGTGTGCACTTCATCATATTGGTCACTATGACTACAAATCCATAGTGTTCCCTCTCATAAGAAGAATACTAAACCCTCTACAAACTCCCCCAAATTCTCAAATATGAAGATAAAAATGTAATCACATACCTTGGAAATGAAGAACAGTGAGAGATCTAAGTGATTCTACCAAGTTTTTCCCAAATTTTTAGCAAGTTGTTCCTAAATTTCTATCAAGTGGCATTTTAAGTAGTCCATGAACAACTCCTAGCAGCATGCAGGGGTGATTAACCACAGAAAATGATGTATTAAAGGGCAATAATTCTTGCAATTTTTGTTTACGTAGGCTGATAATATTGAAAATTTTTGACCTACTTTGTGGATAAATAGCACATTTTGTTGGGGAATTCTAATATGTATTTTCCTGTTTTAACCATGGTAAAAGGATAGGACATTCTGTTTTGCTCAACAGTGTCTTTGGATAGAATCAGTTACCTTACATAACTATTTCATGCAAGTGTGTAATGCTTCAATAGCCACTATAGAAAAAATCAGCAGACTCACATTTGATGCCAAATTTCTTCAAAAACATTGCAAGCAGAGAAAAAATTTGATTTTAAAGTGACTTTTCGGGGCTCATCCCACTCATCTTGGCTGAATCCATAGAGCTTGCTAATGTTTTATCAGGACTTAGTTTATTATCTGATGGAACAACTTCCATTGGTGAGCAAAAACATGGTAAGTCACAAAAAGAACATGAAAATATTGAATCTCAAAATTACTGAATCATGCCTGAACACTGTGCAAATGTTGGTATTTATGAAAGAAATATAATTTTTATAACTTCAAAAATTATGTGATGAAAACAAAAGTTTGGAAATGTCCAAGGGATGCATGGGCCTTTTCAGAAAAAAGTATGGCAATTAAAATTTGAGAACTATATGTAATTTTTTAGTGTGAGAAGCTTCAGGTATTGAAATATTGAACTTGATAATTGCTCAATGGTGGTAGTTGTCCTTTCTAGAACTAGCCATTCCAGCATTAAGACCATAGAAAAATTTGATAGAAGGAAAATGAAACCAGACATAAAAATTTCTGTAGTCTCCTGGATAGGAGAAAATCTAATTGATGTGGCCCCATTAAGGGTATGTTGAAGTATCTGGCCTTGATTCCTTTGTCAGACCAATTTAAATCTTAAGCAAGCATTCATTCTAACAGAATAATTCCATGAGGGATGCACGTTATATTGTAAATGTCTAATGAATAGTGAGTCTTTTGTCTTCGGCAAGAGGGTGATGGAAATCAAACAAAGCATCAGTGGAGAGTTTAAAGAAACAATTGTTCTTGAAGACACATCACATGACTAGGTCATCTTCTGGAAAATCAACAAGCACCGTGATTTGTTACCCAAGAGACCCAATGGATGGGAGTTTACCCATATGCAATATATTTCATACTTTTTAGTTGTTATTCTCCTTTGCAAAATTCTAGAATTGTAAAATTCTTGAGGCTTGTGTTACAAGATAAATAAGTTGAAAATGCCATTTTTCTGTTAATGGAGGGTGTTAGAACTTAGAATATAATACAAAAAAATAAGTGTAATATTCTCATTGTATTACTGACAAGTGAGAAATGAAATATTATAATGTTGAGTTTAAGAGTGGATGGTTGAACCACCTGAGAAAACTTACGGTTAGATATAATGTGGTAGGATTTAATCAATTTGAGAGTGATATATGTAATTATGGGTATCCTTCCTTGATCTCACAAATGTACTTGTTGTATAATCATTAATATAGGTGACATATTTTAATCCCTAGAAATATGTATCATCACCCCCTTTCCTACACCCATATGAAATCCTAAAAAAGATCAATATTTATGGTCATTTGTTGGAAATTTATAAAATTGTCTTATCTTATCTAATCTGATCTAGTATATGTCCTTGTGGTATCACAGATGATATAGCTTTCCCATAGTCTAGGACTAGTAAAGTAAATTTGTAGGAGGTTAGATATTTTGCACAGATTCTAAGAAAATGTTGCACTGGTTTCTAGAATGGGGTAACAAGTGTCCATTTCAATACACCAAGTTCCAATTCATTGTTTCAAGCTTGTTGGCATCTAAAATTGAAACATTCAAACTTTACAGCTCACAGTTCAGACACCTCTTTTCAAAGGGAAATCAGACCGATTCCAAGCAAGTAGAGTGAAGGTCAATTCCATCCAAATTTGGTGAAGGTGGTTATTTGAAGGTCAATTCTGATTCCAAGCAACTACACATGCTAAGTGAAGGCAACTACAGTAGTCTGAGTGAGAGAGTAAGTAGATTCCAAGCAAATAGGGCTATGACAACTAAAAAAATTCCATTGCAAATGACTCAAAAGTGTAACATCACCTGCAAAAAGTAGGACTAACAAGCATAGTTGTATATTAGAATAATCAAAAGACCTTCTGTCATATATGAAGAATAAGCCATCTCTATGGACTCTAGTGCTAAATAATTCAGATTTTTAGTGACCAAGGCTTGACATTTTCTAAAATCTCAGGCATTGTTATTTGCTTTAAGATCTAGTTGAATTTAATCATTTTCAAATATATGTGAAGACAACAGCATATATTTAAGTATGGCATATTTAGAAGACAACAATTACCAGTTACATGATAAAATACAGGAACATCAATTCTTCTTCAAGATTTCTTTGTTTCGTGATAATTTAATTACTTGTTGCTCATTTCCACTTGAAGATTTTTTTTGTGTGTCTAGGAATTTAGTTGTTTTAGAATTCTCTTGTGAAAAATTTGTATAATTACATAGAAGAAATCTTAAACTTGTTGTGCTTCTTCAAGTTAATTGGACCTGTCTTCAGCGAGATTTCGCACTAACATTGCATTGTTTCCTAGTCCATGTTAGTTATTTGATTCTTACTTAAGACAACCAACTCTTAACTTAAAACTTTAAATCCAACCTTCAGAGTATGAAATCTCAAGTTTCTCTATTCGTTGACCTTGTTTAAGCAAGAGCAGAGGTGCAAGAATCCAGGGATGGTACAGCTGCAACATACTTAACACAGTTTAAGCATGTACTTTTTCCCATTACTGATAGCGCCCATACCTTACAGACTATACAAGACAGGTTGTTAACTTTTCAATATTTCAAGAGACCATGTTAGGATCTATGTATTGCTGCTTTTTAGCTAGTTATTATTTAAGGTGTGTTCTATACTTTCATTGATTACAATTGAGGACATAAACAAAAAAGGGAAAATATAGTTTTTAAAAGGAAACTAAATCCAGAAATAATGTGTGCTTTATTTGTGTTCCTGAAACTAAATCCAGAAATAATGAACAACTCAAATTCTCTTCCAAAAAAGAGTAAATAGAGCTCTGTCAAGAGCAAGAGCTTAAATGATGTAGGTCAACAGTATCTAGAAAAGGTTCAAGTAGGAACAAGAATATTACACCAAGCAATGAAGGGGAATGATGTTGTAGCGGGAATACACAAGTCCAAACAGTAAGAAAAATGCAAGCCAAAACCAAATACTTTTGATAAAGATATGTCTCTGCCAATTCTTTCTTTTGATTTGGTTTTCACTTAGTGATTCTTTTTATGTGCTTTTCTCTTTGTCTATAATATGCTGCACTTTTTATATTTTCATTCAAACTTTTTTTCTTTTGTGTGTCCTACATTTCCATCAACAAAATAAATCATTGTGCTTAATTCTTTAAAAAAATTCAAAATGATGTCTTCCTCCTTTGTGTCTAAGGGAAAGTGCATGAATGAAAGTGAGCCAGAGGTACATATGCCTCTTAAGAAGGTCAAGGCCATAGCAGTAGTTGATGGATCTAATGGCAAATTGTTAACAGTTCCCAGAGAATCAAGCAAATCTGATAATGTGGATGGACCACCGATGCGTGGTGTGAAACCTATTGCATCTAATGGAGTTACAAGAAGGGATCCAGATGGAGTTGTTGTTGCAAGTCCTATTAGAAGAGACCATGGGAAATATACAAGAAGCTCTATACTGAAAGAGGACAAGGATATGAAACACTCTATAGATAGATTGAAGGTTTGCTTGATGTTAATTATCCTTATTTCTCCATCTATACATAGCCTAAAATTATTCTTGTGATTTGATGCAATCCAATGTTTAAAATGCTAACTGCCTTAGAAGTCTAACATAACTGCAATAGATGTTGTAGACTATGGGAGGTAGCGACCCTAAAATCACTGGTTGTTACTTTCAAGTGCCTTTAAAATTTCTTCACGGTGCTTCATTATTGGAGCCTTGCAATTCTGACAATTCAAAGCATGGAGAAACAACTCGGGCTATGAAGGTGTATATAGATACTGCCAGGCCCTGTGAGTAAGTCTCATAAGCTCTTAGAGTTTGAGTTCAAAGTTTTATTCATTTTTTTCAATAGTCAATCTGAATGTGAGCACAGAATATTATCTTTATTTTTGGAAATTTATCAGGCAATTTTGAAATATAGTCATTCTAATTCAAATATTGATAGGTTAGCTTCTCTATTACCTTTACAGGTTTTGCGCCTTAACAGATGAGAGAAACAAAGAAATGGCAATTTTTTTTGTGGCATATAAATGCATGGGGGTAGTGCACATAAGTGTTATGCTGTCTAAATATTCATGTTTAGACATCATCGTTCGAGTTTGAGAGAAGAAGAAACAGGACTGAGAGATATGATAGAAATGTTGTTCAAAATACTTTGAAGGCCATCAAGAAGATTGAGGAAGTTTTTGTTAGAACGGAGGATAAATTATGGGAGAACAGTATTGTCTCATTCTCTTCAACTTTCCTTGTAAAAGAGTTAAGGGATAATAACTAAAAATTAACTAACTGGTTATCTTCTAATTATTGTTGCTTATAGCACTTGCGTGTCCAAATACAGTAGAACCACCATACAACATTTGTTTGTTCTCAAATCTTACTTTTGTCATGGTGATTTTTTTTCTTGTCTTTATTACTTTCCCTGT